>JANHJO010002314.1:18488-32682 GCA_032468235.1 Pseudoxyrhopus heterurus | reverse complement strand
CAAGTGATGTCTGTCTTCAGTGAAACACTGCTTTCTATCAAACCAAAAAGTGTTTTCCTTCTTGAGATCAGCAAACACAATGCACAGTGACACCTGGTGAACTCATCATCCTGAAACATGCTGCTTGTTCTAATTTCTGACATTGTACTGATAAAATAATAGATTTTTGAAAAAGTTCTTTATGTTCTTGAAAGCTGCTGTAAATTAATCGAGTAGATTGAGATCCCTGTGATGAAACCTGTCCCCTCAGAATTTTTTCTTCCATTAAAAAAATAAACCGAGAAATATTAGAGGAGCTCAAAGCTTCATTGAGACAAGGGTCAAAGAGTTTTTCAATAAACAAAGAATTAATATGAGTTCCAAGACATTCCTTTGCTGTGCTAATCCAGTGTGGAATACAATTTCTTCCTAATTCTTAATTATATAGCTTAGTGAAAAGCAAAAAGATCCACAGAAAATCCTGTGGGGAATTCACCCATCCGGTTTTGCAGATATTATGCAATTTATTTTTAATTGCTGCATGAACACATGAGAGGTTGCTCCTTTTTGTAAATGATTTGTGGTTGATAGAGAGAAGATGGCTGGGATTTATTCTTTTACTCTTCTTTGCATTCACTGAAATAAAAGCCAACAGCCAGCAGTCATTAAATGGCATCTCATGGCTAAATAATTCTAAATTGTCCCTTCCTTAGAAATCTATACCAGTTCTGGGGGGTGGGGGAATCAAAATCAGTTAATCCCATTGCCTTTTGGTCATGATATAAGAAGGAAACCAGGATAAAACACAGAAGATGAAATAATTACATTTTTACTTCAATACACTGGTGATGTTACGTAGTTTGGGAATTGAAACATCTGCAAGAAAACAACCAAGCTCAGAGAGCACCAAGGAACCTCAGAAGATGAAATATTTAGATGTGTAAAATATTATTTTTCAGATTTAGCCTCTGTACTGACCCAAAGCTATGATGACCATATTTTCTTGGGAAAAAATAAAGATCATACCTGAAGAAGAGGCAAATCTAAAAGAAGTTCATAAGGATATTTTAATTGTTTATACACGCACGCACACACACACACACACCTTTGCTTTACAAAGGGAAATTCAAGAGCAGAACCAAGAAAAACTTTCTACATTCTAATAAAAATAACTAAAATTAAACAGTATCCATAAATTTATTTTTAAAAGTTCACTACATTTCCACATTTTTCCCATGACTGTGTCATACCATTTGTACTGTAAAAGTTAAAAGACCAAAATAAATGACAAAAGAGAGTTTTTAAAACATAAATAAATCTAAAGGGTAACTTTCTGAAATAAAAGATCTGTCTATTATAATAAAGGATATAGGATCACTGTACCTTTAGCCCTATATTTTCCATGAATTAGGACTATTTTGTTATATTTCCCTGCATTGTTCAACAGCTTCTGGTTTAGAACTGAACTGCCTCTCAAGGCTGCATTTTATGGGAAGAAATATTCACAATCTTCTTTTCCCTGGCTGAAACAAGGAATCTTTTACTGTCTATGGGAGAGAGGTGTTTGGTTGAAGAAAAGAATAGTAGCTGCACTACAGTTATTTAGAGACTCATCTTCCCTCTGCTGCTGAGTAAATCAAGCACTGGTGAATAATCTGAAAGGGAAAACAAACAGTTTATCCCAGCACATTGAAAGTTGCTGTGTAAGCAATGCACTGGCAGATTCAAAAGCCATTAATCTTTTTTATACAGGGCTCCCTGTCACTGTCTCTTTGCTTGTGACATATTTTCAGGGCTACATTGGGGATGAAAAACCACATGCGTTGTTTTGAAAGCTAGCCAGCTTTCTGGTTACACAATTCTGTTTTCTGTTATATTTGGATTTGAATTGATTTAAATGCTGGCTAGAGAAAGAAAGTGGGGAAAAAAAAAACCAGAGAAAACACAGAGGAAGAGTTCAGAGTGTACTCCCAGATGTGTAAACATCAGCACCCAGAATTTTCCTCCATGGCTAGGTTGACAATGGGATTCTGAAAGTTGAAATGAGAAGAATTCCAATATTGGGAGCAGCTTTCTTTCCTCCATGTCTATGAATATAGCGGTATCTAATTACAGGTAGTCCTCGACTTACAGTAGTTCATTTAGGGACCGTTCAAAGTTACAATAGCACTGAAAAAATGATTTATGATGTTTTTCAGACCTTTGACTGTTGCATCATCCCCATGGTCAAATTTCACATGGTCAAAAT
This sequence comes from Pseudoxyrhopus heterurus, assembly GCA_032468235.1. NCBI lineage: Eukaryota > Metazoa > Chordata > Lepidosauria > Squamata > Pseudoxyrhopus > Pseudoxyrhopus heterurus. The sequence continues at coordinate 30,455 of JANHJO010002314.1, read as the reverse complement.
TCAGACACTTGGCAATGGACTCATATATATGATGGTCGCAGTGTCCCGAGGTCATGTGATTTCTTTTTCCGACTTTCTGGCAAGCAAATCAATGGGGAAGCCAGATTCATTTAACAACTGGGTTACTTATTTAATAACTGCAGTGATTCACTTAACAAGTGTGGCAACAAAGGTCATAAAATGGGGCAAAATGTTTCACTTAGCAACAGAAATTTTGGGCTCAGTTGTAGTCGTAAGTTGAGAACTATCTATATTAACAAAGAATATTTGTAGCTCAGGGTTGAAATGAGGGGTCCTTGGTGCTCCCTTGCGCTTAGTTGTTTTTTTGCACACATTTCATTACCCAAACTAGGTAACATCATCAGTGTTACAGTAGTAAGGAGAGCAAACCCCACTCTTTACTAGAAGTGATTATGTTACCTACTTTGGATAATGAAATGTCTTCCCGAAAACAACCAAGTTCAGAGAGCACCAAGGACACTTCATACCTAATTATTTCCTATGCAGAGTTTGAAAAAGATATATGACTCCCTTTATCAGGTCAGCATATAAATTTAATAAATAAAAATAAATAAGATATGAGAGAGGAAAGAGGGAGACAGAAACACCAATGTATTCCTGAGTCAGAGTTTACCCTACATTGTATCTCCCTCCCCTATCCTTGTCATGAATTAAATGCCAATTAATATTGATTCAGATTGTTAATGGCTGATTCAGAAAGTTTCTTGGGAGACTAACATTCATTGGTTGGTTGGTTTGCATATCAATCAGGTTTTCATATCAACCAATTTTTTAAAATGCAAAAGAATTAATAACTGCAAAATAGTACTAGAAGAAGGATAAACAATGCCAATATCACTTAAGCTTAAAGATTATATTGATAGGAAAATAGAACTATATGAGATGATTGCATGAGGCTGCTTTGAAAAACCACTAGTATAGTGGCAATTTTATTATTACCAATGATTACATCTACAGAACACTTTTGATTATGTCTGGTTATGTTTCCAATTCAAAAAGTAACATGTTTTCAGCTGCCAATAGGGATTCAAACTTCTGTCCCATCTTATAAGTAAGAGGCACCTATAGACAGTTTGCATTTATAGATAATTATTATGGTTCAAAGAGGGGGGGAGAAGCTTCTTCAAAGTATAGGATGATTTTCTTTCTTTTAAAACCTTGGGGGAGATGGGTGGGAGAGAATTACTTGCCTTCTAATCTTCAGGAATATTACATTAACAAAATAGAACAGAGGAATAAAGTATTCAGGCTTGGCCTAAATCAAGTCCCTTCAAAATGTAAGGTTACAATTAGCTTATCAAGAAATAAAATCACCCTGTAATTTGAAGACATAGCTTAAGCTTTGGCATAAAGAGAATATTGGGCTAATTTAAATGCTCTTTAAAAGTGAAAGTATGACCTAATATCATTAGCCCCTTTGTGATTAAATCAGTATTTATTCCCCTTGGGAGGTCGCAGTCTACACTTGGATCGGTTTGAGGTAACTGTAAATCTGTACAGTTGGAAACTACAGAGAAGAAAATTATATGGACAGGATGATTCTCCTGGCATGGGGCTCAAAATATGTTATCCAGGGAACAGCTTTTTGTAATGTTCAATAGAAACAAATCAACTTCCTGAAATATCATACTCTGCCAAAATAAATGTTTAAAAAAATCCCATGAGGCTGATTTATTTTGAAAGATATATCTGGGTAAGGGGGAAAATGAAGCCAACTAGCACAGATTAAGCTTGATTGAATCAAGAGGCATCTATGATGACATGCACTTTTCTAAAATAGAAGATTAACTGATAATATTGTAATGTTATAATTATCAAGGTTCTTCTCTTCTTACACAACCCATCCCTGGCCTATTTAGACCAATCTTCTGCCTGCCTGTCTATCATCCAATTTATTAGATTTTTAATCCCATCTTTATTATGGTACTTCATAAGTAACTCAAGGTGATAAACCTACATAATATTTCTTCCTCTTCCTACTTTTCCCACAAAAACAACTATGTGAGATGTGTTGGGCTAAAAGTGAATGACTGATCCAAGGTTACCCAGTTGGCTTTCATGCCTAAAGTTGGATTAGAATTCAAAATTTCTAGATCAGCACCTTAACTACTATTATCACAATGTATACAAAGAGCACGCCAAATCCTAATTGTGCTATTCTTCTTTAGGCGCTGGCAGTTATTTAGAGAGAAAGAAGGGAAATGAAGCTGTGAGACTGGCAATAAAGTTGCTGGCAGATGAACAGGACAATGAATGGGACCAGGTGAAATCTGGGTTCAGTCAGCAGCAGATTAAGCCTACCACCACAGGCCATCAGATTCAAGCTGAGAACAGAAGGATGAGCAAATTAATTCCTGGAAAACCTCATTACTTCTAATCACTCTATCTTCAAATGCAGGATAGGTTGAACCAGAAGATGGTAACACCTGTGTATAGCTGACCACATCCACAGGGTTTGCAACTTTTTTGAGAGAAGATTCACACTCTTTAAAATCCAAAATATAGAGAAATCAATGCAATAGTTTGAAGAAAAGAATGCATGCATTGTCGAAACCCTTTTTAAAGCATAGAGTTACCATCTTTTTTTTTTCATTTGTAGAAAGAATATGTGTATATTTTTATTACATTAACTGACCAGAATTGCAAACAAAACCACATTAAAAATAAAAATAAAACATTTTCATTAGTGGTGTGTCCATCAGTGAATAATCAAAGTTGGTTTAATTTTATAGGCAGTATAACAAAATTTAGTTATGTTCAAGGTGAGTAAATTATACAGATCCAATAACAAAAAAAGTACATTAAAAAGATCAGAATTTCCCTGGCATTTTACCACAAAAAGAGTTAAAAAGCAGGTCCTTGAGTCCTTATAGAGCAGGGGTGTCAAACTCACATCATCACAGCGACATCACATGACATATTGGGACTTTCCCCCCCTTTGCTAAACTGGGTGTGGGCATGGCCAGCATGTGATGCATCTGGCCCGTGGGCCAGGAGTTTGACAGCCATGTTATAGAGGGTAGCATATAGCAAGACAAGAGCTGTAGCTTCAACAATTCCTTGTCCTCACGGTCTCAGCTGATAGGAAAAAAAATTTGTAACAGTTCTGCAAAACTGACGTGGGGAGACCATTGAAGCATGTTGATGCTCTTCAGAATTTGGAATTATGTGATGTAAGTATCTTGCTAGGTTGTAAGAGCTTGACTGCACTGAAAAATGTTCTTAGATAGAGCAAGCAGACTGTTTGGTCTTCCAGCTCTTTGATATGGGGCTTAAATAAACTGAGTGCAAACTCATAATGCATAATTAGGAACACTTCCCTAGAAAAGCCGAGCAACTGAAGTTTTTGTGAGATTGTCCTAAACTGGATTAATTTGTAATTGTTCTCAATAAGGAAATAACTCAAAAATGTGGGAAAGAACAGTCACTTCATGTGCTATGATATAGGTCCATACACCTGTTTTGACTTTATCCAGCCCTGCCTACCTTCTTAATGCTCCATTTGGAATGCAAGTGGCTAACTGGAATATAGCCTTTAGGAATTTTGATTGGACCATTTCAAGAATAAAGGAAGCATAAGGTTCTAGTAGGGTACCTAAAGGTAGCAATAAAATCATAGCCTGGAGCATTGTGTTAGCTAATTGATAAACATCTTTATTTCAACACTTGAAATGGAGGCCCAGTTAGGGAGTAGGTTAGCAGTAAGATTTAGGACAAATTTAGGAGATTCTTCTTGTGCATATGCATAACGCTCTAAAGTGGTCTTCCCACACAGATGCCAATAAGAGATGGGAAAGTGAAAAAGGCCTATCTAGTTGGATGGGAAGTGCCACAATAGAATGGGATTAGTGGCTTGAGATGCTTCTATCAATTTTTGGCCAGGAAGCCCTAGTGAATTCTCTTTGCTTGTTTTGTAATAGATATTTGTATTGTTTCTTCCAGAAGAATAAAATCAGAAACAGAGTGCTCAGCTGGGTTCTCTTTATATAATTTGAATTTCCTAATCAGTGTATTCTTGGCCTCAAAACCTCCCATGTCATGCTGAGAATGATAAGCCTTGCCACCATTTACAGAAAGGGCTTCTCTCTCTTTTGCAAAATATCTTCATACCTATCCTGGAATTTGTATGCCATTTCTGCTATTTAAGCTAAAATTATGTTGTGCCCATAAACTGCATAAGGTTGTTAGCATTTTGTTGTTGGGTTTAAAAAGAATGAGGGAAAGAAATCTGGGAACAGAATGGAATCTAAATTTTGAGTTTATGTATAGTATCAGGTAATAAAAAATGATCAGGTATTTTTCTAAAAGTTTGAAATAGATATAGATTATTTGTAGTGATTCTGCTCATTCTGGATGGGTATCTTAAGAGGTTGATATTGAAGTATCAACATTGCATCAAAGGACTGTCTGAGCTTTATTCAAACTCCACCAGATATTTTTTGTCAGATTCGGGTATGGTACTGAAAATCTTTCTTTAGTATGTGGTTGTGGGAATGGATTGGACATGGGTCAAGAAATTAAAACTCAGTCCAGACAAAACAGCCATAGTGGATAGCTTATCTGTGTCCAATCTGTTTGGAAATAAGTATCTTGCTTGGGTTTATAGCTAGAGCAACCTCCCTGATAAAAGGCATAATTGTCTTCTGTGGGTATATTGCCCATAGCTCTATTGATAGCCTTAGCCTCACTACATTACATAATGAATAATCACAATGTCTTATGTGTGCAGTTGCTTTTGAAGATGGACCCAAGGTCAATTAGCACAAAATACTTCAACAATAGCACTGACTAGAATTCTATGATATGAATATGTAATATTAGTTTTATATTATCCTCCACTGGCCTCAAGTTCATTTCCTGTTTCTGTTCAAGGGGGCTATAAAGTCCTTCGTGGCTTGGGAATCACATCACTGAAAAAAATGTTAAGTCCTCTTTTAAAGGTCCAGCTATTACACTGGCTCCATGGGGATATATTTTTTCTTCCGTAGTAGCATCCAATTCGAGAATGCCCTTCCTAGTTAAATGTATCTCATTCTGAAGTTACTATCTTTTTGGCTCCAGGCAAAAATGTTTTATTTTCACAAGCCTTTCAGTATATGAATATGTTAATTTTAAATGTATATTCTGTGCAGAAATTTTTAACTACTTAGGCTTTTATTTATGCAAAAATTTGCATAGTTTATTGCATGTTTTAATTATTATTCCAACATTATGTCGTGATTTAAATTTCTTGTATATATGCCATGGTGGGAAAACTTTGAAGGGAAACTTATACAAAATTTTAAAACAAACAAAGCATATTGAAAAAAGCATTCCTAAGCAGCCCTAGAATCTTAATAGTCATCTATATTACTTTGATGTCACTAAAGCATGTTTGAAGGTGGACAGATTGGCCTTCTTGATAAATGCTGCAGAGCTCACCTGAATTACCAGGTAAAAGACTGGTCCAGTAACATTTCCAAAACTATAGATTTGATTTTTTCCCCAGGAGTGTTATACTATACTGTTATACCAAACCATACCATACCATACCATACCAAACACTAAAGTGCTTCCATGATGAAAGGATCAGCTAGTGACATTACTATGGCCCAAGGGATGCCCAGTTGGGGGCTCCTTTCATGTCCCCATTAATGAACCCACCGAAGTGGTACCTATTTATAATACTTGTACTGTTACATGCTTTCAAACTGTTAGGTCAGCATGAGCTGGAGCGAATGATGGGAGCTCACCCCACCACATAGCAGCACTCGGACATGGGCTTGCAAATTATCCAACCCAGAGTCTTAATCATGTGAGTCACCCTGCTCCTTCTGGAAGGGCGGTGTTATGCTATTTAGATGCCATCTGATTGTGTTCCTAGAATAATCATAAATAGAAGATGAGTATTGCTCTTGTGCTTTGCTTTTGGGGGGGAAGGGCGGAATGAAAAGAAATATACTGATTAATAAGCACAGCACATGCAAAAGAGAGAGCTACTTAGAATTTGGAGCATAAAAGATATTGTTCTTATTTAGAGCAAATGGTGGGAAGCCCTTGAGACTTTAGCTTGACTTCTGTTACCGAATGGTTCATTAAATCCTTGATTTCTTTTACCATTATCTTCTCTTTGTACTATAATTCCTTTCTCCTGCATGGTAGAGGTCAGCACTTGATCTTTCTTCCAGTAATGACTTTTGATGGCTACATATACAGTATGTACTTGCATCTATTGTAATCCACCAGATGGGCTAAGCTGAGCCCTCTGGACTATTATTCCCCTTCTTTTCGTGGTTACTGTAACTCCAGGAGAAAAGGCAAAGAAGAAATAATTGAAACATTCTGGAGGTATATGAGCAATGAGAGTGGACAAGAACAGTATGGGAAAATGTCACACTAATCATCAATCAAATATAAAACAAAAGGTCAGCATCGAAAAGTCTCATTTCTTTTGTTAATCAAAGCCACCTAGAGTTCCTAAGGTAATACAAAATTTTAAATTGTACACGAGAAGGATAATATATCTAATACTTACATACCTATATGCAGAAGGACACAGCTGCCTAGAGGTATCCATTTTCAAAAAAAAAATTAATTGATTGGTGACTGATTGATGAGTTAAGACAAATAGTTAAACTTCATCATTCTTTACAATCAGTTCTTACTGATCTCTAGTCATATAATACATATTTAATTGTCATATGCTAATTAAGTTGTTATTGACAGTGTTGGCAATTAAAGAAACAATATGCATTTTAAAGGAAACCATTTATGAGATATTTTTAACAGAAAAATAAAATTATGAATACTATTCATTGCCTATTGAAATTGGAGTTAGGATTAAAATTAGAGTCTCTGATATTGACAGGGTTTCTAGCAATTATTTTTAATCAATTATGTTTAAGAACATAAAAAAAAGCTCTGCTGGGTCAAGGCAATGGTTCATCTAAATCAGCATTTTAGGTCCTAGCTGGCCAATTGAGTACATCAGGAAGCTGACAAGCATGGACAGGAGACCCATAGCATTCTTCAACTATTTTTTGAAGGCTTTCTGCCTGCAGTTTTTAAGGTACTAAAGAGAGTCTAGACTAGCAGCTTTGAAGAGTCCAAATGTCCATAAATTTGTCCAATATTCCTTCTGGAACCTTGTTAACTGATGTCTTTTCACCATATTTACCAGCAGCAAATTTTCAGACTTTGCAGAGCATAAAACATTTTTTTTGATCCTGAATAACCCAGCATGGATAATTATTACCAAAAGTGTGTTTCTGAAATTTGACTGCAAGCTGACAGAGATGGTGCTGTAGTTTTCAAACAATTTTCAGATAGAAAATCAATCAATCAATCAAATAAGTCCATTGAGCCTCAGCTAGTGCCTGAATATTACTTTAAAAATGGTACCCCAAAAGAGGAAAGTGAAATTTTGAACTTCGCCACTCTGGTGACATAATTATGTCAATGCTTTCCTTTATGTATCCCTTCTTCCCAATACAAAAAAAAAAGCTTCAAGGTTAACTTAGATAACCACATACTCAAAACTTAAGACACCTGCAAATCCCCTTAGGTCATTCCATCCAAATCTCATTTGCTGTATCTACTGTAAGGAAAGCTTTTCATAACATAAAGGTATTTGCTAATCCTAAATGAATGATATTTTGTTCTCAGAATTAATATAGAAAATAGATTGCCATTTCTGGTCTTTGGAATAATAATATGAACCATAATAATAATCCCAGTAAAAGGGGAGTAAATGAGATAATGAGGCTAAATAATACTACAATCACAGTAAATATAATAGACATTAGGCAGTTGAAAATTATAAGAAGTTGAAAATCAAAATAAGAGAATAGAGTTGAAATGTTTATAGGTTTGGATTTTTTTTAAAAAATGTTGCAATAATGTCAGTATCAATGTGTGTGACAGAGACAGAAACCAAGCTCACTGCTCATTAAAAGATGATTGCAAAGTCTACAACTAAAAAGGGATACCAACATTAGCCTCACTCTGTCTATTATCTCCAACTAATGCAGCCAAAAGCTTCTGAGTGGTATCTACTTGCTAACTGTATTTATGTTTCCCCTCTATTTTATAATAGCCCTGTGACAAAAGATAGTGATTGACCAAGGAGCACCTAATGAAGTTTGCATTGAAATTACATTCATAATTATCTGATCAAAAGACAACACTCCAATTTCTCTTGCTTTCAACCTGGACTATAATTTGTCTTATAAAATATAGAACTTGCAGATCTCTTTTTTATGAAACAACCAGCATTTTTCAATGAAGCAGAAAACTCATACATAATATGAGTTTTTAAATCTAAAGTTGGTTTTAAATATGAAAAGAGTTTCAGTGGAGGAATACTTCTTGGAAACCTCTATGAAGCTTTATTTCCCCATTATACCTAGCCTATTGATGGGCTCAGTGTGTCAAAAATTTGGAAAATGCCGCACTCAACTCTGCTGGCATATGATTATTATTGTTGTCGTTGTTGTTGCTGCTGCTGCTGTTTATCTTATATTTTTTAAAAAAACAGTTCAATTATGTGTGTAATCCCTAGGATCTGTCATGCTCTGCTTACCTTCAGGCCGTGTGTTCTCCTTCTGTTGACAGGCCCCTACAATTTACCCAGTGCAGCTACAGTTTGCACAAGCTCTTTGTTCTTGAAGCATCTTCAGAAAATTCTCTTCAGTAGTTTCTGCAGCTTCCAAAAATCATGCAAGAGCATGGCCCTCTTGTATGACTTCCAAAGAGTCTGGAGGGCACATGAGAGCACATCCCATTCTTGCATGGCCTCTGCAGCCTCATATGAGAATAGCAATAGAACTTAGACTTATATACTGCTTCACAGTGCTTTACAGCCCTCTCTAAGTGGTTGACAAAGTCAGTATATTGTCCCCAACAATCTTTGTCCTCATTTTACTGACCTTGGAAGGATGAAAGGGTAAGTCAACCTTGAGCCAGTGAGAATGAGGTATTCTTTAAAGAAGAGTTGTCAGGGGTTGGTGAATGCTGGTGTCACCATCTTATGACATCTCATCTCTGTTAATAAGAAAGATCAAAGACCAAAGTTTGGACAGTGTTGTTGTTTTTTAAATCATTCAGAACATGACTGAACCCACATTGCAGGCCTCACATGCAGCAGAGATGTGTGCTTGTGTTTTCTGCCTCTCTGTTTTTGCTTCTGCTTCAGATTTCTAGTTGTCTAATGCTATGTATGCTAATCTGAAAGCAGAATATGGCTATCTCTGCCTTTCCTTCCTCAAGGGAGCAAAAGTCAAGAAATACTGTAAACCTTTGCCACTTGAGAGAGAGTCTCTGAAGAATTGGAGTAAGAAGAAGAAAGCAAAAGCTGAATGGAAACATCTGCAACTAATAAACCTCCTACGGCACAAATGTTGCTATGGCGCTACATGCATTGGAGAACAGATAAAAATAGAAGATGCTAGATATAAAAGCATCCATCACTGGCACTATGCAAGAAGGATGATGCTACGGTGAGACAATGAGGCATAAATAGAGGAGGAAGTGTCCACAGACACAACTGGATGTCTCAGAGGTGTTTGTTGTGCCAAGCCATGTCCCTCAGACTTCGGAGCACTAGCTAATTATCACATAGTAACCCCTACCCCAAGGGCAACCTTTCTGTTATTAGAAAACCATTGCATCATGGGAAACAGATGCTGTTGATGCTGGAAGAAAATGACATTTAAAATTGGAAATAGTGGCAATAATTTTCCTGCTGGAAAAAAGAGAGAAAAGGAATACTCTTTTCTCCCCTTACTTTCCTCTGAGAAATGGAAGGCTTGGAGCTGGGGGCCATTTATTCCTTTGCGGAGATTTTTATGCTGCTAAATCCCCATAGGTTTTTGGCAGTTTACAGAGTGCCAAAACACAGGGTTAAAAACATCAGTCATGTGAAACATAGCATGACAGTGCCCCCCAAGAGGCTAGACTAAATCCCCAAATGCTTTGCTAAAGGATCAAGTCTTCACAGCCCTTCCAAAATCCAATTAGGTGAAGGAAGACCAAATAGCCAAAAAATATGCTGTTCCATAGAGGTGGGCTATCAAGAGACTTTTTGCCTCCAAGGTCCCTGTAGATGGCATTTTCTCAAGGAAGGGACCCTCAGCAAGTCCCCTTAGCAAAGGGGTAATGAGATTTAAAGTGGGTTATAGAGCAAATCTTCCTCCTCCTCCCTTTCTCCCTCTAAGTTAGGAGGAGGAGGAGGAACCTGCTATCCAAAAGAATGTTTTTAGTCTTTTACTATTTCAGTAGACCAATTTAAGGTTGCTGTGAATGCCCTGCAGGTGCTTAGTCAGACCCACTCTATGTAATTTAAAGGCTCATTTAAAGGAATTAGATTGTGTTCTGGATGGCAGATCTGTTGGTGTTCCACAATATAAGTTATGTGAGAATGGTACAGTGATGTAGTAAAGCCAGATCACACAGATCTCTCTCTTGGTATAAAGTCCAGGTTACATCACAGCATGTTGTTTCCAAGCTGGTGGTGCTTGCATCTGAAAAACACACTTTTTGTTTTTAAGGAAATAACATCTTTCAGGAAATAATTTTAAAACTCACTCTTTTAATTGCACTGATTTGCATCCTCTAGAGTCCTGCCTGTCAGCTCTTCACTCTTGCAGTGCAACACAGGAAGTGAAAAATATAATTAATCAGGCAAAGTATTTTCATTATAATCATCAGCATCTTAAGCTCTTTGTATGTGACTTCCCACTGAGAATCAGTGTGGTTTTTAATATATTAAAGATCATCATGCTTTGTAACGAGAGAATATTCTTTCTCTTATTATGAAGGTAAAACAATTGGAGATCACTTGACTATGATTACAGATAGTATTTGTTAATAGCACGGAATGGTGGGCAAATTTGTAATTTTCCCCAATTCCTATGTGTGTGTATGTGTTTGTAAATGATCCATTCCAGTTAATGAAGAAAACTGTGAAATTTGGCTGTAGCTTATTGAAAAAAAATAAGTTGAACAAAACACAACTAATGCAGCTGTTTCCAATACATAGAAAAGCAAATTGCATTCCCCTATTATGTAAGTAATGAGAAGCCAGTAATATCAAAAATTTAAAAAGCCATGATAGTTTTGTATCGATGCCATAAATATGCTTGAATATAAAGTAGGCAAAGTTACTTAACTCCTTTCAAATCAGGTTTTCCTTTGGGTTAGTTTCCTTATTTCTAACAAGTATTTAGTTCTATAGAGAGATAGGCAGGTGTAATATTTTGGCCTATAAAATATAAATATAATATGATCCAGTAATGAATAGCTATGTGTGTATAACCAGATTTTCATTGAATCACACTGTTAACTTTGTTCCCACTACAGACGTTTTATAAAGTCATCTTGATATCCATTGTTTTCCCTATTACGGTTGAATTCTCCATAATTCTGGTCATGCATTTATCTAGTTAGAAAGCAGCACGCCATCATAGTTTTCTTCATATCTTCGCATCTTTCTGCTTTCTGCTTTCATTGATTTGAGAAGGAAGTCCAAGTGAGGAACTTGCCCTGTGTGTCAGGACTTCCTATGGAATTTAGAGACTTGGTTCTACAGAGTTGACAGTCATGCAACAGGCTGTCTAAATCTTCACCATAATAACGGGTTGAAGGAAATATGTTCACTAATCAATTAGAAAAATACAAAGGTTATTCTAGCCATAAACTATAATTTAATTAATACAATAGGTAGAAATTTGCTTGGACAGAAGCAAATGATTTATTGTAGTGTCTGCATCAAGTTATAACAAGGTGCACAACTTTTTTTGAAGTCACACACATGTATCAAAATATGGCAGGGGTCACAGTAGAATAAATAGAGAGCAGGGCCAGGACGAAAGCTAAATTTGATATCATTAGATTAAAATGAATTAAAATCAAACCTAGTAAAGACGACTGCTTTCCAGTCATATATAATGCTCTTCTGTGGTGCTAGCA
>JANHJO010002312.1:152724-172307 GCA_032468235.1 Pseudoxyrhopus heterurus | reverse complement strand
AAAGGCAGTATCCACCTTTTTCTCATATATCAAATATGCATGCCATCCAAATAACAAATCATGCCCTTCAATATTTAGATTTCCCCTCTCCGTCATATTAACCCAATCACTAACCAGAGTTAATGCTGTTGCATCATAATATAATTTCAAATTGGGCATGCCTTGCAGTTTTTAATGGCAAACTTTATAAACATTTTACAAGATGGCTTTTTTCACTATGGAGAACAGTTTCATTTTAGTAGCCCATGTTTTGTTAGATCAAATATCTCATATTGAAATAGATTGCTTGTAGTACTATATTATTCACTGAATATGGAAATAATACCATTACAAAAATATTTGTTGCGTTTCAATGCAATTATTCTATTTCTTTCCTTCATAGATTTCAGCAATGTATTCTTCTATAAATAAAACAGGACAACCCTCTAGAGACTTGGAATCTACATATACCTGTATTCCTGAACTTGTACCTCAGAAGTCTCCATCTATTTGCAGTGGCCTCTATGCCAGTGTGAAGGACTTGGAAACAAATCCAAACCTTACTGATTTGCCTCAGTCAACAATACTTCTAAATGGGGACTTGGAACCAGACTATGAAGCCATTCAAACTCTAAGTCGAGAGGAGGAAAGAAATGTTTTGATGTCTAGCACCATTCAAACCATCCTCCCACAAGAGAATGACTATGAGAGTATTGGTGATTTACAGCAAAATAAAGATGTCACTAGGCTTTAATTGATTCAGAACATGCTGTTCAGCATGCCTTTCAAGATGGGTTTACTCCATGACTTATCACTTGCAAACTTAACACACATTTGGAAATGTAAAATGGCCAAAAAGTATTTTGCTTGAAATGATGTCAGGTAACGTGAAAACTTAGCCTGGGATATTTGAGCAATGATTCCTGCTTCATATCCATCAAACTATCATACAGATATGAACTTACCCTAACAAGGCAAGTGCTCCTTTTGAAGAACCAAGATCACATGGATGACAAACACACACATACACACAAAAAAAATGCTGCTGTTTCATCAATGTGTACAGTGATTTTTCTACTCCCGTAGGTGATGTTATCACAACAACATATAGATAAAATCAGAATCAAATATGATCCTGGAAATGCTTCTATAGAAGAGACATGTTGAACCAAGAATGACGTGTTTGGAGCACATATTCAGACACATACTCATATCCTAATATATAAAAGTGGTACTGTCAAATAAGGGCCTGTTTAAAAGATCTTTACTTTCAGTTAGTTCAACCATTTTATTAAAATGTATTCCCAAATTACACATTCATTTAGGTTGTTTTCAAACATAGGCACAGCTTGACATAAAAAGTAGATAAATTTAGTGGGCTAATTTGCTTTAATTCATTGTTTCTCAACCATGGCAACTTTAAGCTATGTGGATTTCAACTCCCAGAATTTCCCAGTCAGCAATAGGAAATTCTGAGAGTTGTCAAGATTGAGAAACACTTCCTTAATAAATTTAATGCAGCCATGAGATGTTGTGAGTGAATGCACTGGCCTATTCTCAGGTTCATGCTTCAGTTTTGATCTTGCTCTAAATCAGGGCTGTCAAACTCACGTTGGTCACGCCCATGCCCGGTTTAGCGAAGAGGAAAAAAGTTGCGATACATCACGTGATGACGCCATGACGATGCGAGTTTGACACCCCTGCTCTAAGGCAACACAAAAGCAGTGAGTGAAACACTGGCATTTGTGGGAATTAGAAAAGACAGTCCCTTTGTGAGGAACTACACAGATGTGATTGAAGAAAGCATGCACATCTTGTTTGCTTCATGGATGATTTACAGACTGGCTATAAAATTCATGACTATTTTTACAGTTTTTCAATTTTGTAATTTTCTTTCAATATAATATTGTGCTAGGATTGATTTACATTTACTGATGGTAGAGTCAGGATATTTAAATATATATATTTAATACATATACACGTTCTGCTTTTCAAACACTAGCAATCACTTTTATTTTTATCCTTAATGCATTTTGCATCCTCCCCAAACAAGCTGCAACATTTTGCAGAGGTTATAATTCTGTCAGAAACAAAAATGCATCTTTAAGAAATATCTTTTATATAAAATTTTAAATAAAAGGTAAGACATGTTATAGACTCTGGAGTTATTTAATGAAGTGTTCAGGATACTTGAGTCTAAAAAAGACTAAAAAAATTGTTTAAAGTAAAAAATTAATACAAATAAAGGGAAATAATGTTATTCTTAGTAACCTACAATTTTAGATATTCTCAGAATCACTCTTGACAATATTCATATTCACTTGTTCAATTTTGATTTGCAGACAACTCAAGATAGCTACTGCAACTGAATCGTTTCTTTTATAGCTAGGCAAGATTTCAGAAAATGTTGAACCAGCAACCATAGAAACACAAAACAACAGACCTTTCTTTCAGAGATTGTAAATTCCACAGTATTACCAAAAAAGTGATACTGTGTTTGGTTTTTATCAAGATTAGTGCCAATACTTAGCATGTGACTTTCCTTCAGTCCATTTTACCAAAGTAGCATGTGTGAAATTGTACTTTGCCTTCCAGGCTTCTTTATATCTCCATTCCCTTTCTTCTCCTCAGGTTTATTCAGTTTATTTACATAAAAATATCTTGCTGCATTGACAGATAAATACATATATTAGAGCTTAAGATTTTGAATCAGATTGTCACTTTATTCAACCTTTATTAGGCACCACAAGATGTTTAATCTGTTGCTTAAAAGCAATAAATATGGCTGACCTCTGGAAACTGATCCACACGATTTCCAAAGGAAGTGACATTTAAAGATGTCCTGCATAGATACTGTAGAACTAAATATCACTTTATGTAAAAGAGAACTGCATGTCTCCGACATTCAGAGATATATCCTGTAAGGAGCATTATTGGGAATAATGCAGCTTTTTGAAAGAAAAAAAATGCATATTAATTTACTGAATCTGTTATATCAGATGTGTGTCTTTATGTTAAATATCACTATTTAGCATAAAGTTGATATATAAGCCTACAATATTAAAGTAGTTGTATGAATATTAATTCATACATTAAAAAGTTGGATTATCATTATCAGAATAATCTGCCATAGAAATTGAAGGCCTAGTGGCCACAGAAGCTTTGTCTTTAATTTATTAGATTAGTTTTAAACTGAATTAAGTCTTCATCTTAACAGTTGTCACACAGACATAATTTTTTGGTCTTTTCTGGAGGTTGCTCCTTATTTGTTGGAATTGGACAGTTTGCCTCAAGGACTGAGTGGCAAATACGTGTGTGTGTGTGTGTGTGTGTGTGTGTGTACATATATATATATGGATACCACATATTTGATAGTATAATACAAAGTGAAAAATCCTGTACTGGTGAAAAGGTTCATAAGTAAGTTGAGAGAGAGAAAGGGTGAGAGGAAGAGAGAGGCCTGCTCATATATTTAGCATTTAGGAAATTTACTTTCCAAACCTTTTCATAGAAGTTCTGCATATAATGTATGTCCTGAGATGTTGGCTTACATTTCAATATGCTGTTTCACATGAACACTTCATCCCTGCTGGGTTAAAAAAAAATACTTGGGTGGGCGGGCTACATTTGAAATAACCACCTCCTACTAAGCTTTCAGGATACATGTATACTAATAAAAATGCATAATTCTGTGGAGAAATTCTGGATCCGATCAATCTTCCTCCTGTGAGGAATTATTTTCACCAAAGCCATCTGTATGAGGAACATCTTATTTTAAAATATATAGCAGAAAGTATTTGTGAACTCATCTTCCAGAATAAATACAGTCTCCTACGGTGTGATATGGTGATAGGCATCTTATTCCTTTCATCATAAAAGACTGTGCCTTTACAAATTTACCTTCCATGAAAACTCTGGACAAACACTTCTGACAATAGAAAACTTGGTGCATTCTCTTAAAACTATATGGTGCTGTACAAAAATTTTAACAAATATTTCATTGTATGTGTTTCTGATACCTTGTTTGTACTGGGTTTTTTGTTTTTGTTTTTTAAAAGGGAGAGTTTTTTTCTACTAAATTATGTTGCTTAGTTTGGGATGCTTTATTTCAAGCAATGCTTTAGTGCACTACAAGGAGCACCACAGGTATGCTTAGGTAGTGTTAAAAATGGGTGAGTTTTTCTAAAGCACAGTAAACTACCCATAAAAATTGGAGAGAGGGGTATTCCTGGTAGGATCTAAGAAGGTAATTGTAAGCATCTAGTGGCAGTAGTAAGAAGCAAAGGAAGTTAATAGTGTTACAGATACACATTTGCTGGTCTTGTGTTATATATGTGATGTGTGTTCTACCTGTATGTTTTGTTTTTTATATATACACGTTTGTTTTTCTTAACAAAAGAAAAATATTTGATTTGATGTTTTGTACTTCTGCCTTGTACCTGGTTTCTGTCAATCTATTTCTGCAAAAAGATATTAAAGCTGAAAGATAATGGATGTCAGTATATTGTATGGAGGTTCTTGACCAAGTAACTTTTCTTTTAATCTCAGCAGTTTCCTCTCAGGACTGGTAAGATACTACTACACCACTGCAAACAGGCAACTCTTTTGTGAGAATGCTCACAATATTGTCAACTCGCCAGCCTCAAAACATTAGAAACAATCTTGCCTTGGTACTTCTGAAGTCTAATTTGTTTTTGAAATCTAGCAGTACTTTCATTTGAGAAAAGAGTGGAGTGTATCATCAAAGAGTAAGAAAAAGATTTCTGCATTTGTTTGCCCAGTTGTAGTTTCCCATCATTGTGTATACAAAAATGAATGCAGCTATGAGAGTGTCTCTGTAATTTTCTAACAACTGAAAGATTTGATTGCCTCCTG
The DNA here is from genome assembly GCA_032468235.1 of Pseudoxyrhopus heterurus. Lineage (NCBI taxonomy): Eukaryota > Metazoa > Chordata > Lepidosauria > Squamata > Pseudoxyrhopus > Pseudoxyrhopus heterurus. The sequence goes on along the minus strand of JANHJO010002312.1, from coordinate 167,453 downwards.
TTTGTACCATTATTGAAGATAGTTCCTCTAGTGACAATAATTATGCAGCACTTTCATGCTTAGAAAAAATATATCTCTGAATATCTGGTGCAAGGACAACGCTTGCTCTTTAAATGCCCTTTATCTAATTGGCCACTACTGGCAGCAGAGATAGTCCTTGGTCAGTCCACAAAGATTGTCAATAAGTTCAAAGAGAGAGACAGCTTACTGTACTTGAATTGTTTGCCTTAGAAGTGAAACTTAAAATTTAATAGAAAAGACTAAAAGATGCATTCTGGGAAATTAGGAAAATTACGGTTTTTCAGTGGTTTTTTAAGCATCAGAGGCATGACAAATCAAGACAAAAGATAATGGAGTGCTTTGTGTAAATTATGCTTTGGAATCAGAATTCTTGACAGGATACTACCTTGAATCATGAAACTGTCTATACCAAGTTATTCTCTATATCTTTGTTGCTTAAATTTTTGAAATGATCTTCTATTATTTATTTTTATAACAGATGGTTCCTGATTGGTCCAAAAAGTGTGGCTCTAAGTTTAGTTGTCACAGTTTTTAATGGTATAAAAATTTCTTGTTGCGTTACACTTTTAACTTATGGATGCCCAAATGCTCATAATAATTCATGTAGTATTTATTTTTTTATTTATTTTTGAGATTTATATACCACCCTCTCCCGAAGGACTCAGGGCGGTGTACAAAATAAAAACATATAAAAAGCATTGAATAAAAATAGGTTATTCAATATACTGAAAGTAAAAACCAGTAGAAAAATGTGAAAGGTGATCAGATTTTTAAAATGTCAAAGTACTCCTGTTTCTAAACTCTGATACTAAGTGGTATGCTTCCTTGGAATCGATTGTATTGACAGATGTGTTTGGCTTTTAATTTGAATGATGCTAGCTTTTCCTCCAAATGTCATGCTAATATTTTCTTCTATTACATTCCACTTGTTTCTTCTAAACAGAACTGCCAGAATTGCCAGAATTGGAAAACACCAATCTGATGAATGCTCTTCTGCCATTATAACATAATATTTGTAAAATTTGTAAAATTTAGTCTGCCAATGACTTTCTTTGTTTTTAAAAAAATAGCTGGAACAAGCCATCATCAAGACACACAAAACACATCCATTTGGTAGCAGGCAGATTTCGATATACAGTCACATAATATTACTATATAGTATCCCACATATACCCACCACCTGCCTTATACTTTTAATTAAAGCAGTTGGGACTTGAGTGATATGCATTTAAGAGGCAGACTAATATTGCTCAAGTATACACTGAATGACTAAAGATGGCTGTACGTGTTCCACAAAATAGATTTTTTTAGGAATAGATCAATTATTTTATGATTGATTTCACAACATAGTAACATTTGTCCAGAGTAAGAACTCACATGATGCCTTTAAAAAATGATCAAGCCAAGAATTTGCCATATCCCTAAGACTTCTGTGATTGAAACGTAGGTATGAATAGAAAAAGCCCAGTAAATACAGCTTCTCCCACTGCTGCTTTGCAATGACAACACAGTTGTATCTGTAAATCTCCTCGTTTACTGTTAGTTGTTAAAGATTCAGAAGCCACATTTCATTCTATATTAACTAAGCCAACCATTTTAATAAGAGCATTTAGCCTTAATAATGTTTATGTGCAACACAAACATCATATTTAATGAAGGGCATAGTAGCATCTTTTCTGTAAGAGAGATGAAAAGTAACTTTTAGCCCAATTTGGAGGTTATCTTAAAAAAAAAACTTTACTCCTAGTAATAGTTTAAGAAGCAAAAGCTAAGATTCCAACAAGTCTAGATCAACTCCTGAGAATTTGATTTACTGGTGGTCTCTGCCCATCCCCCCTCACTCCCACCACCAGTTGCTAAGTACTAACCAGATCTATTCCTCTCCAGCTTTTTCTAGATCACTCAGCCAAGGTCAGTGAAGTATTGCTGGGTATATTTCAGCATGCTTACTAACCTTGAAAAAATGAGTTTCTATTCAAAGCAAAATGATTACAGTCACTAGGTGACAAAAGGAAATCTGAAAAAGAAGCTGAGAATTACCAGAGAAGAATTAGGAAAGGAACAGGGCTTCTTCAGTCTCGATTGTCAGTGCTTGCCCTCTCAAACAACTTGGCTGTGGGGACATACAAGAAATGGTTATTATTAAAAAAAAAAAGATTGGGGAGTAATCCCATTGCTTATTTGCTAGGAAGCCCAAATTTTGGTTCATATAGAGTGAGTTAATATTATGGAATTAATATTATGGCAGAGAAACCATTATTGTTTATAAAGGTGATTTCTTTTGTTTCTAAAGCTTAACACTTAACTTTAAAAACTGTGTGACCTTTTCAGGGTTTTTTAAGGGGAAATTTAGAGCTAATTTAAATTAATTGTCAACAAGTCTGTTCTACTCCTTTTTGGGGGAGGGGTATTTGTGCCTTCAAGTCAGTGTTGACTCCTGGCAACTGCCCAAACAAATCCCTGCCATTTTTTTTAACAAGATTTTGGAAGTAGTTTGCCTACTTTCTAGGACTGAGAGAATGCGACTGGCCCAAGATCACCCAGCTTGCTTTGTGCCTAAGTGATTAAAGTACCAGTCTAGAAATTGAGAGATGGAGAGTTTCTAGTCTGATATTTTAATCATTACACCAAACTGGATGTCTGTACTCTTTTAGGTTTCTTATTAATATTTTAGGAAGAGATGCTGTGACCATAACTCTATTTTTTATTATTTTTTAAAAAGCATTATGCTTAGTAGATAGAGTTCAACCTAAAAGATTGCTTATACATGTAGATTTTAAAGGCAAAAGCTTATCACAACCCAACAATTAGTTTTATTAATATATCAATATGTTAAAGCTGTCAAAGAAATAGATTTTCCCTGTTATTCTGATATTCAGAAGATGCTCCTTAAAGACACAGACAATCATTCAGATGGAGGATAAATGCATGACCAAATGCACAGCCAGTTTTCTTTACCAAAGTGAAAAGTAATTTTGGCACGGAGTCTTTCCATATACACATCTGAGCTTCTGGGATTGTAAACAAACAACCAGTTGTACCAGTGCTTCATTTAGGGAGGGCTAAATGCATTTATCTCATGTTAAATTGCAATGCTATCAATGAAAATCAGAAACCACTTTTACTGTTGTGGGAACTTTATATGAAGTAAGTAAGTGAAGTACATTTTGAGAGTTTAATACACCAATCTAATGGGCAGTAAGTTAGTGTCATTTTCAGAAACCCCATTTAAATAATTGTACTTTTGTTTCAATTCTATCTCTCTCTATTTGAGTAAGAATTGTTGGTTGATGGTTATCATAATTGATAATTGCAAACAAAGTCCCTTCAATATTTCTTGTAATACATGTCTGTTGTGATGCAATTTAGCAAACCTGTTTTCCCAATGTTGTGCATTAAATATTTGTAGCCAATTTAACAGTTGGATACTGAAAGCACAATAGGCTCTTGCATTTATTGACTGTAAATAAATCCAATCTTATGTAAATACATTGGAGCATAGAGGTCTTGTTCAAGAACTAATTTTTGATGATAGAAAATAAAAGATTCATTTTTTATTGAAATTTTCTCTCCCTACCTTAATAGCAGACTTTTTTGTATTCTTTATCAAAGACCTTTGAATATTATTTTAGAAATGAACACATTTTAAAAGCCTAATGTTATAGCCTCAATATAATATACAGCTTATCAAAATGTATTATTTTCTTAATTTTACAATTTTTCAAACATCTGTCAATATGAACTGGAAAAATCACTTTGATAGTAAACTTCCTTTATAGTAAAATTATATATCTGATTTTTATTCTGCCTTTATTATTGTTTTTATAAATAACTCAAGGCAGCAAACATACCTAATACTCCTCCCTCCTCTTATTTTGCCCACAACAACAACCCTGTGAGGTGGGTTGGACTGAGAGAGAGAGCGATTGACCCAAAGTCATTGAGCTGGTTTTTCATGCCTAAGGCAGGACTAGAACTCATGGTCTCCTGATTTCTAGCCCAGCACCTTTAAATATTAGCCCAACTGTGTCTCTTCTTTATCTTTAAATGCTAAAAAAAGAAAGCAGTTTAAATATTAATCAAAGTTCAGTGGAATTAATACACACTACATTAGTTGGTTAACAATCCTACTGGTGACCTGATTCTGGAATTTCCCATCAGCCCAGTTGTGGACAAGGAGTCATTCAATACTCTTCTCTCATATTGACATCATGTAATCTTTTGGCCAACACAAGACAACACATCACTTATAGCAAGAGAAAATGCATGTGAAACAAGGTTTTGGATCTGGCATGCAGCTATACTATCATTGCATTTCTGCCTTACACCTTTTTTCACAGGACAGTGGTGTCAGTTACAAAGATATGTAAGTTACTTAATATGTTGTCTTATATTTGCCTACTTTCAAATGAGTCCAAGAAGTTCAGAGAGAAGGATAAATTGTCTGCTCTCTGAAGAGTATAATTGAAAATGAAAAAATGCAAAGCACAGGATAAAAAAAGTATAGTGCCTGATATACTGTAAAGGATATTTACAATCAGTCTGGTATATATATTTAGTAAAATCAAAATTCACAGGCTAAAAGCAGCTTGGTTTTCCATGGGCTTAAATGCAAGAATTTTTGCTAAACCAAAACATGCTTTATTTCAAACATATTAACGAATTCTAAAGTGTGTTCAGAGTGATTTCACATATTGTTCATTGTTTATAAAATTTCAAAGATAATTCCAAGGTCCATTATGCTGATATAAACTAACAAAGTACATGTTAAGTGATTTCCAACACTAATCAACACTATTTTCACTTAAAAGTAGTTGTACATAATGAGTGTTGCAATGTTGATTTGCCTTAAACATAATGCTAACATTGACTGTTCTTCACTTTTTACGTGCATACATAAAATCAAACTATAGCTAAAACCAGCAAGTACAATGTAATTATAGGAACCGTTATACAATCAGACTGCATTTTGGTTAACTGATAAAGGCATTTTAAAATGACTTTTTAAAAAACAACTTTCCATACTTGTGTATGTCCATGTGTGTGAAAAAGAAAAAAAATGCACATTTAATTTGAGTGTGATGACTATAAAATATCTATCAAAATTATATCTAGCTTTAGTTAATGTGCAAATTAGACAATAGTTTTAGATTAATCAGTTAGACAACGCTGGGCCACACATCAGGCAAGGTAGATCAACCATATACAATTTATGGTAGAGTAAAAAGGTAATAATACTAATAAAGGCAACAATAAAGGTCTCCAGGTCCACCCTCCTCCACAACTCTGAATCCACCTGCAGCCACCATCATCAGCTGAATTTCTGTAGTGCTTACTACTGTCTTCTCATTGCCTTACTCTGACAATCCTGAAGGTGAGAACATTTCCTCCAAAAGTGACTCACTATATCAACGAATTTGAGACCATGGTCCCTATGTTGATCTAAGTCACAGTAGAAGTTTGCAAGTGCTTATGCTCAAGCTTGTTCTCCATAAGCACCTTTATTTTTGGCTTGAATCAAAACATTTAGGGAGGACTAACTCAGGTTGGTCGAACTTCTGTTAACTGTAAACTATATTCACCAAGGGGTTGATTTAAAATACATCTTCAATGACATACACTTCCTAGTCCACAAAATGAAAAACTATTGAAAATTATTTTCTCAACCCCCTGAGAAACTCCAACTAATAAGAGTTTACAGTAAATAACTTCTAGTCTTGTCAGTGAAGTGCCTCACATGTCTCAGTATGGAAAAAGAAGTGTGAGCCAAAAATGAATGAAAGTTCATCATATGTCAACTATTGATTATGAAGAGACAGAGGCAGAATTGTCTAATAGAAGCTACCATGACCCACAGTGGACCCACAGACACGTCATGTGTTAATGAAGGAGGGGTCTGCTTTCCAGAATGCACAGAATTTAAATCGAATGATGAACATGGGCTCAGAGGATTGTCTCTCATTGGTAAATTACGCATACCGACCATATTTCCATTTTTTATTATAAATACTAATCAGGCAGCCAGAAATGTAAGAAGCTTAAACAAATGGAAAGAAAATCAGTTAAAATGGTGCCATTATCCTTCAATTTCTCAAAGCAGTCCCAATATTTTGTGGAGAAATGGAACAGAGCTCTCTGATATGTTAGATTTATGCTGAGTTTATGGACACAGTGTCTGGAAACAGTAGGATCAGTTCTTCCTAGTAGGTTATGCTAAGCTTTGTGGAACTTAGCTATTATCCCTGTTGTATGAAAAAATATATAAGAGGCAAAACAAAGTTATATTTCAATCTTTCCATTTAAAAATAAAACAAGGGATTGGATAAAGGTTTATGAGAATGCTGATACTGACATAAGTTAAATAGACAACACTTTGAAATAACAAGTTAAAAAAAAGCTTTACAAGCCACATCTATAAATATCTTATGAGACTTATTCTATGTTAATTTCTTTTCTACTTTCGTCTATGTCTTTTACACACTGATAGGTGATTGTATAAACAGGCGCTCAAGAGTTTTGCGCTATGTTCATTTTGACTGTAGCAAAGTACCCACCATCTGTTTCACTCTTCTAAATAAAAGTTTTATTGTATGGGAAAAGCTCTGAACTCTTAGTCCCTTTTTACAAATTAACTTGGCACTTAATGAAAAAGAAAAGAAAAGAAAAGCAGCAATTTTTTGGAGTTTGCACAATAAAAGGAACTGGGCAAGAAACCAATTTTTTTTCCTGTTGCACTAAGTAAAATTGAAGCAGGGGGAAGGGCTGGTAAAAAGATTATCCAGACTCCTTCCTTGTCGCACATACATTGCTTGGTTTATAATTTTGATCTTCAGGAACAAAGTACATAAGAAAGACACTGGTAACCTGTCAGACTCTCTTTTGGTCTGAATCAAAAAAATTAAGGAGGTTTAAATGAGACTGCCCAGTTTGGCAGAGGACAAAACTTAATTGGAAACAAAAGTCACCAAGGAGTAGATTCCAACTATTTTTTCAACAAAGTGATTGATGGCCAATGTAACTAAAAATACCATGTGGGATATGTGTTATACAAAAATGGAGACATTTGTCTCCCCTTTCCAAGAGTGTGCCTCAGTTAGGCTAACTTACAGAATGGGTCCAAAATCTAGGACCCATGACTGACGCAAGATTGAAATTTGACACAGACATGGCCTCTTCAGTGCTGCTGGAATCAGATGCAGTCATGTGGTCATTATTTACAACCTGGCCTGCCAGCTTCCTACAAAGAAACTCAATGAGGAAAGCCATCAGGAAGTTGGAAGTCACTCCTGCTCCCACTGCTTTTTTGTCCACCTATGGTAATTTCCTTATTTAGGTAAGGAAGTAACAGCGAGATGATGATCCAATTGGTCATGGATTGTCTAGTAGTTTCTAACATCATGATTCTCAAACATCAGTCAATCAAATTTTCACCATTTTTACCTACCACTTTCACTTGCTACTTTTCCACAGGTTTGCAGAGTCCACTGAGCTCATCCCTCAGTTCTGCCTCTTCACATATACCACCAGCCTTGTAACTAGAGACCAGTCTCTTTCTGCACCCCCCCCCCTTTCCTGTCTCCACTGACTGTCATCTGGTCACGTCTGAGTTACTTCCCATCTCACCCCAATCAACTGGTTCATGAAAAGGGGATCCAGGGCTTATAATTATGCACTGAAAAGGCCAAGGGATAATACAAATAAAAACAGAATGTGATCATCAAAATGTAGAAAATTAGCAAGAGAGAACAATTCTTCAGTAGAATTGCAATAAGTCTATATGGACAATGCTAAGGGAATATTGCTTAGTCTAGCAAACCAAAAGAAAAGTACATATTTGAGCCACAGTGATGAATATTTAAGAATGGGATTACTTTAGGATGGAGATGCATTTACACAGCTTCTTAGTATTTACTGATATTTTTTTGCATTTTTATAAATACATTAGAATAATAAGCAAACTATGAATAAATCAGTGAGGATTTAAAATGTAATGAAGTTATAATTCTTTAGTATAAAAATTAGTCAATACCTTAATAAATTATATTGCATCGACAGACTAAAAATCACTATTTAAGCTAAGAACAAATATTGAGAGCCATGGTACAAATCACCAAGCAAAATTTTATTTATGGTAAATCAAATACATATTACTAAAATATTTTAAGTATTTTGTAAAATTAACACATTTACTCTATTCAGAGAGAAACCCAAATGTTGGGTGTAGTATAAATCTATGTATTAAGGTTTAAATTGAATTCTGCATCTGACTTATTTTTAATATTTATTTAAGACATCAAACTATATTCCAATAAGTCAGCATTCTTCCACAGAGGGGATCAAGCAACCTTTCTACTAAAAACATACCGCATGATATCCTAGGTACAATTACTATGTTCAATATAAAGCCAATTCAGTACACTCTGGATATATGGTTTAGTAAAGTTTAATATGAATATTGTAGGTTGAAATTTCAAAATTTATTTCATTCTGATATTTACATTTCCAGAATTGTTGTACAGTCACCTCCTAGAGTCGGGAACGACTAGCACGTATGTGCGAGGAAACCTTTACCTTTATAGCATTGCCACCTGATATGAAAAAAAGTGATCTAACCTGATCACTATAGCTCCAGAAATTTTAGAAAATGAATTGTCCATTTTAGTAATCAGTCCTGGCAAAACTTCTTAAGCCAATGTTCTTTATGATATTTTGAGTAAAATTAATATTCTTCTTCAATGAAGTTATCATTGATACTTACAAATTTCTACTGAAGAACATTCTTGACAAGAGATATTTGTAGGTATTTATATAGCTTTTTCACTGATTCTATCTTATCAGACATAAAGCAATTGTTATAGGGCAAAACATATAATTTAATTATTTATTTATTTGATTCATATCCTTTTAGGTTAGAAATATTTCAGGTTAGAAATATATTTATTTACTATTTATTTATTTTGATTACTCTGCACAACTAAAATTAATCAAAAACAATATAAAACGCCTATTTGACAGCCAAGATTTAAAAAAAAATAGTAGACACGATTAGAATAAACAATTTCAGGTCCTTGCAAAATGCTGGCAGAAGCAGGCGCCACAAAGGCTCCCTTCCTGTGACCCGCAAGATGGCACTCTGTAATTGATGGGGCCTCTCCTGCGAGATCTGATGGGATGGGTAGGAATATTTAGGAATCATAGCGCTCCTTCTTCCTATTTCCCCCCACAATCATTAGTCTATGATGTAAGTTGATTTGAAAGAATGTGACTGGCCCAACGGTTATCCCATGCTAGATCTCTTATAAATTATGTTGGGTTTATTTGTTCTGATTCTTCTCACATTTGTTTTGAACAGATAGCCTGAAGCTAAAGCATTCAAGAAAAAGGAGAAAAACTTTTCACATTTTTCATTAAGTACGTGTATGTTTGTGTGTGTGTGTGTATGACAGTTTGCGTTTGCATCTGTATGCATGTGCGTGCATATGTATATAGATAAATAGACAGGTTGCAATGTGATAGGCAGATGAGCAAACTTCTGCCTACCTGCCTACATGATGATATTCCACTTTGGAAGATCATCTTCTTTTAGCCATAGCTCCTTCTTTTTGCCACAGGCTTTTTCAAATTATAGAAATTCCAGGGTTGAACATTTTTGCAGTTTAAAACATAGCAATTGATTTCCACTGTTTCCTGTTCTTTAATCAGTTACCACGAGAACCTCAGCTTCTTATTTTGTGGCTGTGGAATTTCCTTGGGAGACTTTGCTGACTTTGTCAACATCAGTTGAATGGTCCTGCATACATACAGTACTTATGGACACCGATGAAAAAATTTAGAAAGTTAAGTAAGACAAAACATAACTTTGGCAGAAGCCATGCTGCTTTTTCAGCAAGGTCATTTTTTTCTCTGTTTTCTTTAATAAGTGTGTTTATACAATCTTTAATTGTGTTTGTGTCTGCCTTTCAGCAGTGTTGACTCCTGGCAACTGCCTGGCTTAGTCCCTGCGGTTTTCTTGGCAAGGTATTTTTGGAAAGGGTTGGCCATTACTTTCTGCCAATTACCTGGAAGGGGCATTAAGGTAATCTAGCTATTTTTCCATTAGTCTATCCTGTATTTCTCCATTAGTCTATCCTCAACAATTTTTCTTTAAAAAAAACCTATACTGGCCATTTTTCCAAACCCTTGGAAATAGATACCAAATTTTAAAAGAAGTTGGGTTTGTAAATCAGAATATAAGCTTTGGATTTAAAAACTGTAAATCCTGAAGCCAATGGCCATACACTATATCAGTGAGTTTGGAGTTTTGAAGTCTTGTAAGTTAGAGACCAAGAATAAAAAAATTGTGACTATATGTACCCATATTTCCCTATTAAATCCTTGAGAAAAACTGGTGTGTTAAGTGGATTTTCTGAGTTTCCCTAGAGTATCAGAAGACATCTGTTATTATAATTTCAGCAGTTAACAACTGAGCTAAACTGAATTTGTATTACATAAAATTAATGGCACATTATTAAATATAATTGTGTCTTTTCTCCAGAGGTAACAAGTATTTATATGGTAAATCTTCATCTTTTAAGCAGCACTTTTAAATATATTTAAAGAATATTTCCCATTAAAGCCATCTTGGAACTTTATCATATATTCTGTTCTTACAGAATATATTACATTGTAGTAAAAATCACTTACCAAGAAAACCAACAAAGTGAAAAAGATCCAATCAATATTTTATTGGTCCAAAGTCTTTAAACTTTTTTTCTTCGTATTTTATTATTTCTTATAGCAAAATTACAAAAAATAAACAGATTACAAAAATAAAAACTAAACAATAAAGGAAACATAAAATGCTAAAGAAAACAAACACCACACACAAAACAACTCTAAACATAATGAAGAAACAGAAGAGAAAGGGGGGGAAACCCAAAGGAATAAAATAAAACAGAAAAATTAAGAAGTTACCAATACAAAACCCAAAATATTAAGCATATAGAAATCACTCCTTTATAATACTTTATAAAGAAATACTTTATAATAATATATTATCAAATATAAAAAATTAAAAATACCTAAGAATTCCACTCTATTAATATACACCATCATAACAAAGATGAACATACTGTGTCATTTTCTGATTAGTTAAATCTATTGCATTTTCAAAAGGAATAAATTGCACATTTCCAAAATAAAATCCTTAATACCTACAATAATACATCTTTCCAGTTTCTTATAATAATTCTTTTAGCACTCCCCCATGCCTAATGCAATTTATAATTCCACAAAAGCAGTCAGATTCCAAAGTTTGGGGATATAATTCAGCATCACATTAACATATTTAACATTTAGAGATTGCCACATAGATATACCTATATACAGCGAAATGCTATCCAAAAAAGATGCCAACAATTCACAATACCAGATCATACAGATAAGTGATTATTCAGATTTTTATATCTTTAATAAAGAAATTATAACACTGCCTGTCCAATGTAACTCACTGATGCCAAGGATGTCTATGTTTGCTCTAATAATTTCTCTTTTTTCAATTTTGAGTTTCCCAAGGGATATGCCTCTAACATTCATGTTCCAATTTTATATAGCTTTATATATATATAAAACTGATGTATACAGCATAGGTGACCTTTTTCGTCATGGGCACCATCAATTGTTGGGCTTCCTGAAAACTTTCCTCTAACATCATAAAAACCCTGACAACTAAAAGCTAGCCTTTGCTCTTCTTCAGAAGCTTGCAGGCTATCATCCAGCCTGCAGGGTCAGCTATTGGTATCCATATCTGAGTCATGTTGCATTATTGCCCTAAAGTGTTCTCGTGAGATTTTTTTACCGGATAGTTCACCATTGCTTTTCCTGACCTTTCCCATTTATCCGGGCTTGAGACCGGCATATGGTTGATGAATCAAACATCAACATCATTTATTTTTGAAGTAAATAAACTTCATAAAAAGCAGTATCAAGAATTTGGCAGCTTGCTAGTTCACTTACAACTTTCAGGAAAATAAATTAATATAAAGATCCAATATCTAGTTACCTGTAGTTCCTCAAAATAATATCTGGGACTCTTTTGGTCTGTTCATTCTGATGAAGAGTACAGAGTGCTTTCAAGAATTTTCTCTGCCACCTGCATGCTCAATTCTTGGCTTTTTCATTAGATTGGAAGAGGTTATGATTAACTGGATCTGGGAGGTGATCTACATTTTCTTGTGGAAAGATGTGTTATCCAGAGATTTAAATCTGTGGCGCACTTCTTTTTCAAAAGGCTCTCCAAGAATTCAATAGTTTTTGACAACTTTTTCCATGTCCAGTTTCCCCTTTTGGTGAGAAAGTTGTCAAGAGAGTAGTTTGGAACCTGCTTCAAAATACCTACAGGAATTATCTGGACACCATCTATCATGATAGTTTTCTGGATCATTTGTATAGATTGGGAATTAGAGAAATTCTTCTGTAGTAATTCTGCTCATTCCTTAATGGCTGGTTCCAGTTAGTGGTAGCACATTAAGAGCATTTGTGCAATTAGAATGGCTGCTCTAATCTAGCATGCCATAGGTTCTGGTGAACCATTGTCTGACTTTTAACATTTACATGAAACCACTGAAAGAAGTCAACTAGGAATACATTCAAGTTGTCCTATTGAGATCTAGATGGGATGAAATATGCTAAAGTTGAACTCAAAGAGATGACGTTGCTGTTTCTCATGGCCTAGTATCTTTCCTGGTCTGAGGGGCTTGAAAGACAGGGCACTAACCCTGAAGAAGTAGGTCTGAAAGTCTCCCTGGACTTACAGCTGCTGCTGAATTAACAGTTGGACACATAGGTTTTGCCCAGTTTCAATATGCACCAATTATGGCCCTACATTGAGCAGGAGGATACAGATTGCAATAGTAACTCATCAATTCACCACTACCAAGTCTACTACAATGTGCTCTACACAGTGCTGCCTTTGAAGATCAAGCAGAAGCTTCAGGTGATGTAAAATGTAGTTCCTTGTGTTTTTATTATTTGGCATTCATCACCATGAGCATATTATGCTTGGCTTTCAACTGCAATTCCTAATGTTGGTTTTGAGCTATAAAGTCTTGTATGACTGAGAGCCCAGGACTGCTTCTTTTAAGCAGAACAACTCATCTCCCAATAAAATCATCCTAGGAAAAACTGTTTGTGGTCCCTTCCTTTCATGAGGGATGTTTAAAACAACATTTTTCAGGAGGACATTTAAAGTTTAACTAATGGATAACATTTGCTATGTCATAGGTAAAAGCACTATCTATATATGATAATAATATATTGATGTTTACCGTGGAACAATTTACAGTTAACATGTTTATTATTAATACTGACTTTTTAAAATACAATCTGCAAGGAATTGACTGTAAATCCAGTAATATAAAAACGTAGTACATAAATGTATTAGCTGTTCCAATAACACTGATCTTCTAAGTCTGCAATCTTAAGCACACATAATAGGAAAGAAGCTCCATTGGCCACAGTGGAGTTTACTTCTAAGCACTGATACACACTGAGTGTAATTCTTAGTCTGGTGATCATTCTATTTTTATCACTTTAATTTTATTAATACTTTAAAGAAATCATGTAAATCATCATAAAGGGTTTTATGGTGGAGGATGAAAACATCTTGCATTATTTTGAACATTTTCTCTGAAATCCCCCTGGCTGCCATCATTCAACAGTCTCAGCATTATGCATTTCGTCTTTTAGGCACTGCTGTTCAGGCTCCTGTTATTGTAACCTCAGTCCCAGATGTGGCGCCAAAAACTAGTGCACTCTATAAAAGTAACTGACAGCTCAGATGTGTAGCTTAGTGGAGGCCTGGAGAAGTTACACCAATGAGAAGCTGGCTTTTTCACAGAGCCACACATGTTTACAGTCTGCATTCTGCCGGTAGGAGGAACGGTCTAACTGAAAAGCTGTAATGGATTCATAGCAGGAATTAGGATCATTTTTTTTTCAAATATCGAACAATCCGTACAACACAGTGAAATAGTCTTGTCAATTGAAATAAAAGTCTCATTTGAATGAAATCCTGAATCTGACTGATATGCCATGGAAATGCACAGGAAATTATGAGATTTTTTTAAAGACAAACATATCAAATCTCATGTTCATATAATTTTTTGCTGAACATGAATTACCTCATGAAAAAGCCAATAATTGTCTATCAGAATAATATTTTGGAACATATTGCATCAATTGCAGCCTGTATGTCACAGAAATATTTATATTATTCTGACAACTATCAAGATATTTATTACTTCTTGCCTGCCCATATACAAATTTAAAAAGTCAGGGTTGCTCAGAAATTGGAAAATATTCCCACAGTATGCCTTTATCAAATTACAGCTAACTAACTCTCCACCATTATGTCCTGAACCTGGTGCCTCCAGATGTGTCATAATTCAATTTCTATCATCAAGTCTATATGGTCATGTTGGCTAAAATAATGGTAGATGGAAGTCTGGCCAGTGACTAGGAAACTGATTTATATTTGTAGCTACTGTGTCTTTGGGGTGAGACATATGAGCATTGCTTTCATGGAAATCTCCTATGAAAAGCTGTAAGAAGGGTCATAAAATATGTGTCCAAGGATGCAGCACATGGTATCTCAACCAGTGGCTTGTTTATTGAAAAGTAATTCAATGTTTATTTATTTATTTTGTTGTATTTATATGCCGCCCAACTCC
>JANHJO010002312.1:97774-109917 GCA_032468235.1 Pseudoxyrhopus heterurus | reverse complement strand
CCTTCCCACCAAAGGTGGTCCCTATTTTTCTACTTGCATTTTTACATGCTTTCGAACTGCTAGGTTGGCAGAAGTTAGAATGATTAAGTTAGGTTTAATGCTATGATAATATTAAAACAATTCAGGTAGGCCTGGAACTGTCTTCCAAAATAAGGCTATCTGGTTGAAAACACTTCTACTGTACTGATAAGAGGCTTCTTGTACTAAGCATTTTCATCAGATACTTATCCAGTTTTCTCATTGTCTTCAAAAAGCGCAATTTTATAGCATGTTATTCCACTCATAACTAGAGAATAGGAAATTTCTTTCTTGAGATTTGGCAGGAAAGTAAGAAAAAGGAATGAAATCAACACCTTTTTTCCCTTTATAGTTTGGTCTTTGTCCAGCTTAACTATCAGTGTCTAGCAAAAGTAAGATTTAGGAAAATCTGAGGTTTTATGTGCTTATCTATTTATTTAACAAAAAAATGTATTTGTCAGGGATTTCTTCAGATCATAATATTTACAGGCAGCTGACAACTAACTTTGAAAGAGTATATCATATAATAATCACATCTGCATTCTAACTTGAATGTGTTATTTTGCAGTCCTATAATTGTGTTGAAATATATCTCTAGTTGCATGCATGGTCTGTCTAAAATTCACTAATAAATTGTTCTGATCTGCTGCTTCATGGCCAGTATACATCCTGGAGGAAATACCAAGTATGGCTTTATGTATTTTTTCCTAATTTCACATACAAAAAAGTAGTAGAGAAGTAGTAGAGTTTATATTTTCTGGCATTCCTGTTTAAAGGTTTCTAAATGATAAGGCTACAGGTGTGGGGGGGAGCTGCTTGAAAGCACAGATGATTTCCACTGTAGTCAAAATTAGGCTAAGAAGACTAATGGTTTAAGTTAACAAAGACAGCTTAATAAAATTAAGCTAACATTCTTGATATAGAAAAAAACAAACTCAAAATCACCTGGAAAGCTAGAGTGCTATAACGAATTACTAAATATACTTTCATACATTGAAAGTATGTGTGCATTTACTTTAATAAAAGTTCAGGTTGGATTGTGTTGATTTGATTTTCTTTCATTGGGCTTTATTTGCATCATCCTATTTTGTTCCATTAGTTTGGTGTTTCTTTTCACAGGATGTATGCCATACAATTTTTAAAAAATTATAACTTAGTTGAATCAGCTGTTGGTGTAAATTGTGATCACATGCCCTGAAGATACCAAGCCAGAAGTGGAAAAAATTATTCTAAGATGTGTGGGTTGGTCATCGTTGGAAATAAGTGATTTATTGCATATGTTTTCAAATTTAGATAGAGATTATAATATATGCCAAATAATATTGGTAAATTTATTATTTCTACTTTATGTTATGTTCTCAAATGTTCAAAGCAGAAGTAAATACATTATTATAATCAGACTCCACATTCACAGGAATTTTAAACTTGGTCATTCAGTATTTTTATTGCACATTTTTCTAATTAATTCTGCATTCTTGAGGGCTAGAAATTTTTAAAGATTGAAAAATAATCATAGAATAATAACTATTTGCCAAATGTTGTTCATTGCTGTGCAATATAGCAAGTTATTTGCAAGTTCATTTATTGCTTATTACTATCCTCAATTTTTGGTTCTGCAGACTTTCACTGAGTATGTTCAACTTTGACAGTGAAAGGTTTTTATCTTTATAGAGATATTTGAACATCTTTTTCCCATAGTTAGATTAAAGGCAACTGAACTAAGATAGGATTTGCTTGCTTATACTTTAAATGAAAATACTGTCAGATAATTCTGTTGGATTTGTACTATAAAGAGACAAACATAATTTGGCAATAGAACTGCTGGAATTTGCCTTGTTCTACTTAGTAAGTGTTCTTCATAACATTGATTGCAACATAATAAATTCTTTTTATTCCTGAAGAATTTCAATAAGGCTTTAAACTTACCAAAAGACCCAGGAAATAGATGCTAACCAGAACTGTAGCTTAGAATTAGAGACATGGTAAGCAAGGAGGTTACAGTTAGCATTTCATAAGATATTTTTAAATATATATATTACTGCTTACTTAAATATTCTTTCATAATTATTTGTAAGATATCACTGAGGTTTTGAGAAATCAAAAATGTTTTCCCAACTCCCCCTGATACTTTTCTTAACATGTATTCATAGATATTTTAAAGCTCTATCAGAGGTAATATTATTATTAGACTTCTTTGATTAAACAATGATGTTGTATAGTAGCTTCAGAGTGAGAGCAGAAAATATTTTGACTGCTTGTTAAAAAAGAGTTAATAAATTAGCCCAAACTTTGCTCAGGGCTAATTTGAAACGATCTCACCATGCCTATTTTGACATTTCCAACATCTTATATGAATACTGTTGTCAAACCTCTTATGTCCAATCCAAGACTACTTTCTGATGTATCAAAATAATTTTGAACAGGTGTTACTACATAATTTTTATGTATAAATAATTATCATGTTAGAATCAAACATGACAAGCTGCCATTTTTTCCCTTCTATTCAGGTTTGTGTGTTCAGATAAACCTGTTTAAATTGTGCCCAGTGTCATCAGATTATCATCTGTTTGCATCATTATTTTAATTGACTTCTCAATCAAAGGAATATACTATATACAACATGCTTGCATAGATTCCTCTAGCTTTTGATTATTTATTTTTCTGAATTTCAAAATTTGTTTCCCCTGATTCAAGATTTAGCTAAAATAAATCTCAATCATCTTTGCCTCTATAAATTCACTTAAGATGAAAGACTAAGAATTTTTGTCAGCATGTTTAACTGTGTTATAAAAACCAAGAACAGTGAGAAACTTAAGTCTCATAGGAAGGTATATTTTGTGGTAATCAAAGGAATGAGGACATTTCTGATATTTCAAAACTTCATTTTTTTTATTTGTTAAAAAAAATTACAATATGGATTTTGGAATGATTTAAATATTGTACAGTCTGGATTTTGTTTCCAACGGGCCAGATACATGGTTCTGGAAGAATAAACAAGCATTCCATTATAGTTACTGCTGCCTTCAATGTGTCTCAAGCAATGTAGGAAGACATCTGTTTGCACAAGAGTTTAAGTCCTGACTGTTAGGGAAATGGAAATATTCTATTAATTATATGCAGTTTACTGGTGGACAAATACCATTGGGTTTCACCCTCTATTTCCTCTGAGAGGAAAAATGTAGAGAATAGTGATATATAGATTTACTGAACAGATTGGTAAACAGAGAGAGAGATTGTATTTTTTGACCAAAGTTATTCAATAAAATTAAAGAGAAATGCTCACTTGAGATTGGTTCAATTGGACTTTAGCGTGTATCATAATCTTACATATTCGGAAATATTAGAGGAACTTGTAGCCAGTGTAAGAACTGAAATTCAGTAGGACATAATCTATTGCTGCTGAATATTTATTATCATAAAATAATGGGAATTAAATTTTAGAAACACCTTTCTGTTTTGAAGTACAGTGACATTTTATTTCACTATCTGTGACAGAATTACTGCCCAATAAATTATTTTTCAAATGAATGCTACTTATATATTAAAATCTTTAGACCTAACTAGGTTAGTCAATTATATCCTTTGACCACATTCATACCTAGAATTAAAATGTTCTGAGGTTTCTTTGAGGTTTAATACAATGCATCCAAAATGGCAAAGGTGTGAGAAATAGGCCTCTGTGACTTACTCAGACTGTGGTTTTAAAACTCCTCGATTAGTATTAGGCAGATAAATGCGGGATGCTCAGATATCCTTTGACTGTCCTCCTCAGAGTTCAGTCAGTCCTGGCCATATTTCTGACCCTTCAGCTCTATTATGGTAACAGATTTTGAGACATTAGAAAAAAAAAGTGGGGGGGAGATTGCAGCCTGTATAATCTTCATTAGTGTTTCTTATCCTGCAAAACAAACATCGTAATTGTATTTCCTATGTGTTTTCTTTGAGTTAGTGGAATAACTACATTTCATGCCCATAATTATTATTGAGATCGCAAAATGTAGAATTAAAAACACAATTGGAATCTAATGCAGCTACACAACCATACATGAATAAACTTTTCTGAAATTAAAAGATTCCAATTCTGAATTTGGGGATATTTTTATAACAGTGTATTTTTTGTACACTTAAACCTCAAGGCCACTGTATTTTATATGACTGTTTTTCCTGAGCAAAACTCAGATCTCCTTTTGTGAGTTGCTTTCAGCAAATGAATATTGAAATCTTTCCAGAGGTCAAAAAAGAAGGATGTTTCTTTATTCATGTAGTCCTCAACTTATGACCACAATTGGAACCATAATTCCATTGTTAAGCAAGGCGGGTTTATGTGAGTTGTGCCTGATTTTATGACCTTTTTTTGCTCCAGTTAACAAATCACTGCAGTTGTTAAGTGAATCATGTGGTTATTAAGTGAATCCAACTTTCCCTGCTGATTTTGTTTCTTAGAAGCTGGCTGGAAAGGTTGCAAGCAGCAACCCCCTGATCCTAGGATGTGCAACTATAGTAAATACATGCTGGTTGCCAATCACCTGTATTTTCATCCCATGATCATGGAGATGCTGCAACAAGTGTGAGTGTGAGGATTGGTTGTAAATCACTTTTATTCAGTGCTGTTGTGACTTCGAACAGTCACTAAACAAATGGTTGTAAATCAAGGACTACCTGTATTCCAAAAGGGTGTTGCACAACCCTTTTGGAATACACAATGCACAAAAGGGTACTCCAGATCCTGGACTACCTTGATGTGCATATCAGTAATGACCATCCAGCTGATGAAATGGCAGAGGATTTTTTTTTTTACTTTTGTTCATCTTTCCATGCTGTGTGCAGTCTGCAATCTGCCACCTACGTTTAGCTGGTGCTTCAGTATTGTTAGATTGCAGATTTACCTTCCAAAAATCAAACTTTATTGGCGGACAAATTAAGGGATTATGGATTTATGAAGGAAGAAATAACTTCTTATCTATTAGGCTTTGATTCAGCCAAACACTTTCTTGTGTTTATCTTTAATTGGGTCTTTTTGGTTAACAATGAGTTCAACCATTTACACTGTAAAAGTATTAGAATGTGCAAATTGCACTTCTAATCTTTCTGGATTATATTGCATGACAATCTGGGTTGTTTTAGATGTCACACCATGCTCACTAGACACAAAATACTATTTTTCTCCCTCAGTTACAATAAAAAAAGTAATTTAGACAAATCAAGAGTAATAATTTGAGTTGACTTTTTAAATATTTAAACTTAGTCTAATTGATTAGATATTTTAGTTGCTTTAATTTATGACTGTTGAAGATTTTAATATTTAGAATATGCAGTAGTTTAGTCAAAAGGAAAAAGAGACAACTGCCTTATTGAATGGTGCAATATTGGTTTTTACTCAAAAAAGGGCTAACTTTTTGAAATAAAATTTAAGCTACTGTGAAGAATATTAATTCAGTGTGTATTAGAAAGTCTGTATAGACTAGAACGTTTATGATTTTAAATCGTGTAATAAGCTTTCCAAAATATAGTCTTTCCTAAAAAATGTGATTAACTTTTGAATATAAATGCAATTTGCAAACCTTTTTTTAAGACAGAGTTTTACTTTCAAATTTTAATTAATTTCCAGCAATTTTTTCTTGCATTTGCATATGACATAAAAGGAAATTTGCTAGAAACTCTATAATTATTAAAATAGGCAGATATTCTTATACTATTTGTTAAAAATTGCTTTGGGTCCAATTCTGCTATTTAGGCAATGTGAAATTAGTTTAAATTTTCCTTTATTTTTTTCTAAATGTACATCATAAAATGAATTTTATACCTAGAAAATCATTGTTAGAGTTTAATCAGCACAGTGAATTAATCTCAATTTGGGAATTTACTTCTGGATTTTTCTCCATTTTTCTAAAGAAAGAAACAACAAAACAGTCTTTGTCTACAAAACCCATAAATGAACTAAAGATTACAGGACTTTAAGATTTTTTAAAAACATTTAACCATGATTATTCTCTGTTAATCAAATATCCTTCATGATGCATTAACTCCCATCATCTCCAAACAGTTTGGTCAACGTTAGTTGCTTGTACCTATGATAGATGCTTCTTTAAATTATCAAATAACTTAAGTTATTTGGCTTCAATTTTGGATTCCCATTGTAAGCTATGATTATGCTGCTTCTTTGTAGCCCTTAAGCACTTTCAGTGTATATATTCATAAACTTTGACTGAGCTGTGAAATTAAAATGTTCTGTGGTGTGATGAAGATGGCAGAACTTTAAGTAGGCTACTAGTCTGGCAGTGATGAAACACAAAAGTTAGTGTTCCTGCAAGAGATTAAAAAAATCCTATGAACTAGCAAAGCATAACTGCACACTGCACAGTGTTAATTTGCAGATGATAGTAAAAAGTGGCAAACTAATTCCCTGCCCTCTCTTATGTCTTCTATTAAAAGTATTTTTATGTTATTTTATGTTATAGTTTAGTATATTATTATAATCTAAAATGTTATCACATTTCTTTCTTATATTCACTATCCTTTAAGCCACACAATATTCCATGATTTAATTAGGTTTGTAGTTTATCTGTACGAGTGCAATAAATTGATGACTAATTGTAATGAAGGACAATATCAAAATGTTATTTCTTGAAATGGTTTCTCTGAGATATTTGTATCAGTTTATAAGAGAATGTGTCCTCAGATCAAGTTAGTTTCAATATTAGACCAGTCAATCTTATGGAACTTAGTAGACACCGATGATCATGTTATTAGCAGCTTCCATGGAATTTAGAAAGGGAAGAATGTGTTTTTATCCAATCAGCAACATTTTTTTTACTAAAACAATTACTAATAGGTCATCTTTGTTAATTTTTAACGTGTATCTGTCTGAAACTAGCATGAACAAGAATTATTATTAGATCTTATTACATACATACAACAAATCATGATATTTTGCATTAAGTTTCAGTAACTGTGTGTTTTTCCAGGCCAAAGATCAGTTGCCATGATGGGATGTTGTTCTAATAAAAGAGGTAGAGTCAAAACAAATATGTCAGCAGGTCAAACTAAAAATTAAATTCTCCATGATTTTAATTTATAGTGAAGTTTAGTTTTATTTAATATAGATCAAATGAATAAATTGTTTAAATAAAGTTCACATGGTCACTCCTTATGTATTTAATAATTTTCCCTGTCTATGCAGCATACTTTTGGAGGACTTCTCTAAGCTACATCCCACTTCATAAATGTTTGTTTATGAAGCCAGGAAGGACTATTGGATAATACTGGCTTCATTTCACTTCATTCTTGACTAGTTAATGGTCCTTATTATATACAAAATGGGGAACTTTGGGTGGATGATTGTTATTCTTTGCTGTGGGAAAGATAGGAGGAGGAAGGAATATTAGGTATATTTGTTGCCTTGAGTTATTTATAAAAATAGTTCACATCCAGAACACCTGACCTGAGTTCAGTTGCTTTTTTGTTTTTGAAAGACATGGCAGATTCATAAACATGGACCAAGGTTTGAACCCAGAGGTATCTGCAAAGTGATCAAAGGATTACAGATGATGAAAGCTTTATGGCACTGTTGAAATTTAAGCTTGGCTCTTTCTGTACTTACTTTCAATGCACATTGGAAAGAGGCAGAGCTCATGTTGCAAGAGTGCAATGCTGCTTTTGTCCATTTGTTGAAAATTTTGGATTCTGCAGGCACATATGGTTGAGCCTCTGACAAGATCAATGGACCATATAGATGGTGTTAAGTAGACTAGAAAAAATAAGTCTATATATGGAAGACTAATTCTATTCATACATCTTCTTTATGTTTCATGCATGGCTTGCTTTACTTATTTTGCAAAAGTTTTGATAACTTTATGAAGTCAGAACCTAATTTTTGACCTATTGTTGAAAAATAGTGCATTCTAATGTAGAGGGTTTTTTTGTCAAAGTCAGATCTATCAGATATTTGTGATAATTCCTACCGAAACTGTTGTTTACTTAAAACTGACAGTGTTAATGAATATTACAGAGGCACCCGGGGCATGTACAAGGAAGTCAAAAAATGGCGACAGTGCAAAATGCTGCCCCTTTTTCATGGCACTCATGTGACACACATGAAAAGGGTGGAGCATCACAGAGTCATGCCTAAAAGACTCAGCAAAAATCCCACATAAATTGGTTTGAGGATTTTATGTTAATTATTACATTCTGAAAACAGAAGCACTTAGGTTATTTCAACATGTTAGACTAAGAGGTGAAGTGTAGTCAATATGATTCAGTTACTGTTTCTGCAGATGTTTCAAAATGCAGTTCTACAAATATGTATTACATAGTAAGTGTTGGATTTTGTGAATGAATGTATCTGCAACAGCACATCATATATTTTCATTTTTAACACGCTTGTTTTACACCAGATCTGCGTTTTTCTAAAAATCTATTTAAAGAGATACTTACCCAAAGTTAGCTTTCAGGCAGAAAAGGCCTAGGTGTGGCATTTTGTTTTAAGATAATATAACTAAGGATAATTAAATACATACAGTCTAGGTGCAATTTGTTTTAAGACCCACTGTTTATGATAGGAGAGTAACAAAACTTTTCCACTGCTATTTATCATTGCTGTTTCACCATAGCTAGCATCCTGGGTGGTTCTATATTTTATCCATTCTTCCCACCGACTCTAATAGAATGCATTTAAATTTGGAAATTCCTAGGCAAGTATTGGACTATTTTTTGTGGATGTACTTGAGACTCTGGATGGGGAAATATGCAGCCATTTGCATTACCATTGGTGTTCCCTAGACTCCCCTAGTCAGGAACTGCCAGGAAAAAATCTGAATTGGCAGCCCATTCCATCCTAGTCTCAGAGGACCCCCTAAGAGAGTATCTTGCAGAGATTTAGTGCTCTTTGGGCTGCTTAGCCTGCCTCCCAGGAGGCATGGGTTGGTTTCTTTACATATATGCTGAAATCATTCCTCTAAAAACCAGGCACTATATTTTGGTTGGATTTTATCTAATATTTGTAATAAATTGTCAGCTGCTTAAGTGCATCCAATTGCAATGGCTGTCAAATTGAAAGTGATTATGAAACTTCAAATCTCTGAGCTACTCCTTAAACTCAGTTGAATTAAACTTTTCCCATGCCTCAAGCCAATTGATTTATAGTCAATGCCTTCTATCTAGATAAGCATGAGAGTTGAAATGCAATCATTGGAAGAGTGGAGCCTGGAGATAATGATTTTCCTGATGTAATTATTTTTCGATTAAGCAACAATCCTACCGTGCTGCTTTATTTTATATACAATTATCTAATATTTTGTTAACCTGATTTTGAGAAATACTTTTTAAGAAACCTAGGAACTGTCCAATACAGGAAGAAACATCTCATTCTACTATGACTCTAATTCCATTTCATAATTCATTTGTTTCTGACGGCTGAGAGGAATCTCATTGCACATATGCTGTTGAAGGGCTGGGTGTTGAGATAGCATACAGACATCACCATCACTAGAGGGCTCTTTCATAATATATTTTACCCCTGTGCCAGGGGAGTGATTTCTAGGTTGGCCTCGGATTAGATTCAAGCCTACCTCGAAGCAAAGACTGGAAGTGATTAAGTAGTATTAAGTTAAAAAAAATCTATCTTGGGATAATAGCAGCCTACCTCCAGTATGACATGAGGACAGATGGCAACTACTCTCGGTATGAATGCAAACTTGTGGTATGTTTCAAGGCTTGCAAGGCTGTGTCATATCTCTGGGGTTTCCCTTTCATTGGAATCAGTGGAACTCCATCCAAAGAATAGAAGCAAAGTGAGGTATCTTTCAGGAGAGTTTCTTTTCTTATCTGTTTAATATGGAAAAATTCACTTTATAAATATTTGAAAGAGAGCTTCCAACTTTGGCACTAATGGAAATACTGGATACTTTTCATATATATTTAGAAGGTTATTTGAAAAAGAAATGTTCTGTCTTTTTTATATAATTTTTAATCAAATACAGATATTCTGATTACTACGTCTTGGTTTCCTATCAGGCTGTACATGCAAAAATAAAACTAGTTCAGGTCTCAGAATCTCGAGTTGGGGGTGGGGGAACCAACCGTTTGAAGTGCTTTGCCAGCTTTTGGTATATTGTGCATTTTGCGTGTGTATATAATATATGTAAATTATAAATAGATATATAAATAGATTCATATGGTTAAATGTTTAATGTTTTTTCACTGTTCTCCAAGGAAATGAAGTGTTTTGTATTGCTTTATGAACTGATTTAAAAGGCTTTATGGGATGACTAAAATATTTTACAGCTATTTTACCCCAGAAATGGGTAGTTCTGCTCTGATGTAAATCTCACCATTGTTCTTGAAAGCAGAATTTTAGGTTTTAAGCTGGCCCTACTGAATAGTACCAGGTAAAATGCACTTTCTCGTGGCATGCAGTCTATTTTCTCTGAATGAGCTTTCCAAACTAGAGACCACAACACGTTTACATTTGTGTGTGTGTGTGTCTCCTGTTTTCTTCCCTGCCTAACAAGAGTTGCAGAACTTGAAATCTTTAATCTTTTGGGCGAAGAGGATGGAAAGAAAAATGATATGCTACTGAAGTAATAGGACATAAGATCTATCATTAGGAATAGATTAATCCATCTGTTAAAATCCATTGTAGTGATAGTCTCAGTAAGTGAGCTGTGCTTTGTAATTCTTGGCTGTGACAAATATGCCTTTGCTTTACTTGTCATAAAACTGTTTTACTGTTAATGGCTATTTCTTTGGTTGCATTTGCTTGAACTTAGTTGGAAGACCTTATTCAGACTGTTATGATGTCCATAAATGCAATTTAAATGCACTTAAAACTGATTTGCTACCATGGAGTGTGCTGAATTATTTCATTTAATAAAAGCCTTTGTGTAAGTGTTTTCATGTGTGATTTGTTTCTGTTAGCTTTTGCTCTTTATTGTAGTGAAACAAAAATGTAACAGTGTTTTAGGAAGAGAAAATCAGCTATGTCTATGTGATGCATTAAGTAATCCAACACTGGAAGTAACGGAAATAATTATTTATCAGAGTGTTTAAAATTCCAGCATATTTTGAGGTAAATTCCTTTCATTGTAAGATAGTTTAATATAGACACAAGACAGAAATATGTTTCCTATAGCTAAAGACAAAAACAGGGTGCTACCACTGAAGTCTTTCAACATTACTGCCATGTTATCATTCGTTTGCATTGTGCCATGTCTGTAATTGGAATTGCATTTTTCAATAATCCAAATATTTAATCGGAAAGCAAGTTGCACGTGTCAGTGAAGGCATCATTATTGTTTCGTCGTTTCAGCTCCCAATTTAAATTTCTAAAAGTCAGTTATTTAAATGTTGGGCAATGTTTATAACAGTGTGCCCTCCGATGGTGACAAGTATGGCTACAGTCTTCTAAAAGTCACAAAACTGCACAGGCTGTTTGGTGGTGGATGAGTTGGGCTCAGATTGTGCTTTCTCACTGCAAAGGTTATACTTGGCTCTTGATGGGTTTGCCAGGAGCTGCTCTCCCCAAAAATATTAAAACAGGACAAAAGTGGTATTATTTTATTTTCATCTTTAAAAAAATATTAAATACAGTTAATATGATTATCCACCTATGCTTTTCATTCTAGGAGACTGGCTGGATAAGTCTCTGGATCAGATATGATAGAATGGAAGAAAAAATGTTTATCATTTTTCTCTTCTATAACATTAAAAGCTACAATTTGCTACAATTATTGGGAGTCACATCAGAGGTGGGCTGGTGCCGGTTTGGGCCGGTTCGCCCGAATCTCTTGTTCTGATTCTGCGCGGTTCAGAGAACCGGCAAATTGGACCACCGGCTGGCCCCGCCCCGCCTGTTTTTTGGGTGAAAAGCAGCCTGAAAAATGGCCTGTTTTCTGGTTGTTTTTTGGGCTGTTTTCAGGCCGATTTTGGACAGAAAAACGGCCTGAAAATGGCCCATAAAACGGTTTAAAACGACCTGAAAACGGCCCAAAAAGCTGGCTGTGGGAGGAAGAGAAGCCGGGTCAGCCAGCCCCAGATGTGTCCCGGTCCCCTCATCCCAGAAGCAGCAACCTCACACTCTTCCCCTCTCTGCTAGCCCCCTTCTTCGCATGGGATTGCCCAGCAACAGA
>JANHJO010002312.1:58381-77716 GCA_032468235.1 Pseudoxyrhopus heterurus | reverse complement strand
AAAGGACTACTTTATCACAATGCCATTACTTATGCATGTAAGAAAGGTCTTACATTCAGATTCTCTCCTCTAATATGATGATGACAAAAGTATTGAATTAAATTTGTGGGTCTAGTAGATAAGACTGGGTTCTTAAATTTAGGGATTATTAGAAATATATAAACTGGATAAATGTAATAATCATGAGTAATAATATTATTTTTATTTGTACCAAAATGTTTGGCACCTAGGTGTCATACTCTTCACGCATTGATATCTATGTGTAATATAAAATTAAAAAAACTTGACAAAAAAGAAGTTTAGGGATCCATTAGTCTATTTCATTGGCCAGATCAGATTGAGGAATCCAATCTGCCTTGCATTGGCTAAAGCTGAGAGCGTCAATTCTAACTTCTAATCTTGTTTAGAGAATAAAATGGGGGGGGGGATCAAAGTCTGCAGTTAATTATAAAATCAAAATATATCAAATTTACTGATAATAGAATTTAAAACCAGTTCTTATATGCACATTTCCTTAAGGAGATGTATTTTATGCATAATATAAATTATAATTAAATATAGGCAGATTTGTGTGTGGTATGTGTGCAGTGATTGGGCCATGTGAGACTCATAATGTTTCAGAATTTATATAGCAATAGCACTTAGACATATACTGCTTCACAGTGCTTTACAGCCCGCTCTAAGTGGTTTCAGTATCAGCATATTGCCCGCAACAATTTGTGTCTTCATTTTACCGACCTCGGAAGAATGGAAGGCTGAGTCAACCTTGAGCCAGCGAGACTCGAACTGCTGAACTGCTGGCAGCTGGACGTCAGCAGAAGTAGCCTGCAGTACCGCATTCTCACAACTGCGCCACCATGGATATATACTGTAATATAAACTGTTATTTAAAATGTCCCAAGTATTTCCAAAAGAAATGTGTGTGTTCATGTGCATGTATGTGTATACCCACATCCGGGAGAGCCAGATTAATGTAGACAATTTAGTATAAATTGCTAATAGTCCATTGGAGTTGGATGGCTAATAAATTTAAAATAATTATAGTAATGGTTAAAGGCACCAGACTAGAAACTGGAAGACTGTTGGTCTTCCTTAGGCATAAAGCCAGCTGGATGACTTTGGGCCAGTCATTCTCTCTCAGCCCTAGGAAGGAAGCAATGGCAAACTACCAATGAAAATTTCACCAGGAAAACTGTAGGGACATTTCTGTATGGTCATTAAGAGACAAGATTAATCCAAAGGCACCCCCAACCCACAAATAAAACCCCAATAAACATGCACAGCACACCTTTTCTAACATACATGGATGCAAGTGTGTACACATTTCTCAAATGTATATGTTTTGTTACCCAAATCCCCTCAATATAACTCCCTTTTATTCAGTTCTTGTACTGAAAATGAGACGTTTATCTGCCCCCACCATTACATTTAAAAATGACTTTCTATGAGTCTTGGAGTATGCTTTTAACTCTTCCTACAAATGGGGACAGATAAACTGTTTTGTTTTTACTCTAAGCAGCTGCCTAAGTGAACAATCTTCTTCCTTCTGACATTTCTTTGTGAGTTGCATTTCCCTAAATTGAAAGAAAGTGTTCTTGATGAGGCCACACCTGCATCATTTATATAAAAATAGCTAATCAGCAGCTGTCTGTTCCAAAGCTGTGCAGAGAAAACCCAAGTTTATCAGACATATTGGCCTTCCTGTCTCCTGACAGGAGACAAAAAAGTTACAGCCTTATGTTTTTAACAGCTGTCTGGCTAGGACAGTGAAATATTGCCAGGGCACGGCCGATTACCACTTTCTTCCTACGGCTTCACCTCTTGAATTGTATCAGAAAACAATCACTAAAGCAGACAGTAAGAAATAATTATATTTGTACCTGATGATTTAGCATGGGACAGTGGGAAAATTATAAGAGCTTCCCCCTTTTTCTTTTTAATGTCAGTGTGTGTGTGTGTGTATTCCCTGAGAGGTTTGATTTATAATTTAGACACATTGGTGAAATTGAATAACATTAAACCTTAGAGAAAATGCTATGCATTCTGAACAGCACAGCCTGATGCTCAAATGGGACAAGTATCTGAGGACATGTCTGGCAACTGGGATCAGAATTAGCTTTTAGTATACTATTCAAAATTTAGATAATGTCATCTTAATATGAAACAATAGAATCTGCATTTGTACATGAAACACTTGTGCACTATTTGAGTTGGTGTTTTACTGTTTTGTTTTTCTGGATTGATTTGATTCTCATTCTTTTATAAAGCAGTTATTGACTAAATATGAATCAATTATGGTCCTAACCATAGTTATAGCTATTCTTGGATCAAATAGTAATCCATCATTTAATTTTTCAGATCAGCAAAGAAGCATGCCAAGAATTCTAAATTCTTTACTTCAGCTATAATGATATAGAAACTTCTTGAAAAATCTATTCAACTAGATGCTTATCAAATATTGTTGAATATTTCTGGGAGGTAAGCAAAAATCCAAACTTAATTACAGAGTGAATATTGCTTATTCCAAATATATTAATTTGTATTTAAGTAGGATAATTTTCCAAGTTTAGGTAGAAAAGATTCTATCTAGATTTTTATTTCCCTTCCTATGCCTTCTGAAACTGGTGTGAAAGCTAAAGACCCTCTCGAAATAATCAAAATGTGGGGTATTATTTTTAAATAATCAATGACAATTCTACAAGAAATGTCTAAATACACAAGACTTGGATTGCAAAATGCCAAAATGATTAGCCTAGAAAACTGATTTCCAGGGAAGTTCTAAATAGCAAATTTGTCATGATCTAACCCTAAATTCCTGCAACTTGCTTTATTAACTACTCTTTTCTCAATTTACATATTAAAACTGGAGTGGAACATCACAGGTTGCATAAAGCTACTTGTGCTGTGCAGAAAACCTATGTATGTGTGTGTGTGTGGGGGGGGGGGTTGTACAAACTTTCATTCATTTTAATGTAAACTAATTTGTTTTCAAGATTCCTTTCCAAGGGAATTTAGGTGACAGTGTTCTTATATCTATTTAATTACAAAGTAATCAAAGTAATGTTTGTAAATTATCTGTCTTTCATCGTATAATAATCTCTGGTACTCTGTAACTAATCCTGTATATTGTTCTCTCCCTTGCTGTTATTTGGTACCATAATATTTGGAGTTTCCCTGTTCCTAACCCCACATTATTAAAGGTTTACAACATTTAGAAATGAAAAAATGTACAATTTCTTAATATATAATGACTTTGACTGTGCCAACCATGTCAAACTGGGAAATATGCTTAGGAAGATGGGAATCCCAGAACGTCTTACTGTTCTTATGCAAACTTCATATACAGGTCAGGAAGCTACAATTTATATGGTGAAACAGATGGGCTGCAGATCAGCAAAAGAACAAGACAAAGCTGTACATTCTCTGCTTAATTATTTAATGCGTATGTGAAATACAATATATATTGATGGAAGTTGGATTCCAAGAAGGTGAGCAAGATTTAAAACAAAGGGGAAAAAAAAAGATGAATATCCTATGTTATGCTGATGATATTAATCTGATTGTTTAAAATTCAAATGACCTGAAAGCTCCAGTAATGAAAATCAAGAGGCACAGTGAAAATATGGGACTAAGATTAAATTTTAAAAAGACCAAACTAATGACAATAAATATAACAATAGCCTTTGAACTGAAAATGAAGATAATGAGGAGCTGGATAGATTCTGCCTTTTTGGATCAATGATCAACTGTAAAGGAATCAGCAGTCAAGATATATGCCATAGAGTAGCCATTAAACTCTTGGGAAAAGATAATCAGATTTCCTATGTTTGCAATCTATGATAATCAGAATCTTGCAGACAATGGCTTTCCCTGTTACATTCTTGGGAAGCCAGAGTCAGACTTTGAAGTAGTCAAAGAAGAAGAAGCAGGATAGAATAAATATTGATAATTTTGAACTTCAACAAGACTTGTGTGAATACCATGGATAATCAACAAAGCTAACACGTGGATCATTGAATAAAATTATCCAGCATTCTTTATTCGGTCAGGCTCAAATGATCATACTTTTGCATACTTATGCAAAAGCTGAGCTCTCTGGAGATGGAGTGGGACAACTCTCCTCAGCCAACCTGTCATAGCCAACTTACCACAGACAACTTGCCATGGCCAATTTGCCATGGCCAAAACACTGTGGGACAATTTGACCTGGCCAGCTCACCACAGGACAACTTGATGTGGAATAATTCAACAATTCAATTTAATTA
This sequence comes from Pseudoxyrhopus heterurus, assembly GCA_032468235.1. Lineage (NCBI taxonomy): Eukaryota > Metazoa > Chordata > Lepidosauria > Squamata > Pseudoxyrhopus > Pseudoxyrhopus heterurus. Next base: position 73,451 of record JANHJO010002312.1, on the reverse strand, counting down.
TTTAAAATAATTTAAAACTTTATTTTAATTTTTGTCATTCACATTTTACTTTGTCCCTCCTTTGGCATCGTTTCTTTAATGATTCTATTCCACTATTTCTTTGATATTACTGTAACTCTTCTCCCACAGCAAGTTGTCTCACAGTGAGTTGGCTGTGGCAAGTTGGCTGCAGCAACTTGGTTGCAGTGACTTAGCCATGGCAAGTTGGCCGTGGTGAGTTGTCATAGAACCCTCTAGAGAAGGATCTAATGCTAGGAAAGGTTGAAGAAAAGAGAAGAAAGCAACTAGCAGGGGACAATTACGGCAGCAGCAGAGATACCATTGGAAGACATGCAGGACCAGGATGGAAAAATATTATCTATGTGGTTTATCTATTTGGTCACTAAGTTTATTTATGCGATCACTAAGATGTGATACCAACTTGATGTTATTCTATTGATAATCATTCAATAGAAATAAATTTGCTTTTCCATTATAGAAAAATGGAAAGAAATGACACAGTGGAAATCACACCACTATGTAAATGTTCTTATGATGTCCTTTAATTTGTGGTGAATGTCTTCTCACAAAGCTTCCCTTGCCATCCCCCCATTTACCTAAAGCTTTAAATGTTGGAAAATGTTTCCAAGGTTTTTATCCTCTTTTCTGCTGTTACACACATCAGAACAATTTCTTTTTCCTCCTTCCCTTGGTTTGCTCTCTTGTTCTCTCTTTTTCATATTGGCAGCAGGAGCCATTTGGGAATCAGCTGGGAAAGGGTTAATAGTATCCACAATGTTTTGCATTCCAATTATATTGGGTTATGTCTAAGCAATACCAAAGGTTAATTCACTGAATCAATTTTTCCCAAATTAGTGTACTTTGTTGACCTCTTTTAAAGCAGGGAATTTAAAAAGTTTTAAAAGATAAGCAAATGCCTACAATGTTAACATTTCTGAAAGTTTTAATCTCCCATTGAGCTGAACACTATTCTTGGTTGACCAGCATGCCATGCCAATAAATAGGCTGATTATGTGCCATCAGCATAAACTTTTAGTGACCATGTAGATAAACCTTCTCTAGGATATTCAGTTACCCACTAACTCTTCTGGACTCCCATTGCTGTAATTAAATCTACCCACCGTGCTTCTGACCATCCTCTACTTATCTTTCCTTCTATCTATCCTAGCATTATGAATTTCTCAATAGATTGAAATAAATATTTATTACAAACCAACATAGTTAGGTTCACATGACTAGGAAGCACATTGTGGTTTAGTGCAACATTTGGACAGAGACTCAGTTTATGCTCTACTTTGATAGTATAAAACTATATAAAGTTGTCTTCTACAAATAAAGAAAATGCAATATTAATGAAAACATATTCTAAATGAAATTAAGAAGAGGAGCAGTGCCTGCTTCATTTTGCCTCCCCTTTTCATAAGGTGTTTTATATTGTACAATTATATCATAATATATACCCTTAATAATAACAAGAAGAATACTAATGTCTCTTTTTTTTACATAGTATGCATGTGCCAATGATATTTTAAGAGCTTCCAGAGTAGAAGAATAAACACATTTTAAAAGGCCAATTTACTCTTGTAAGATTAAAATTGGAGAGACAATTAAAACTAATTCCAGACACAAATATAATCAGTAGTATGCTTGTAATAATGCTCACGGAATTAAGATATCAAATCAACTTATCTAAACTGATTTAAATTGTGGATGCCCTCAAGTGACTTTAAAAGGTCCTTTAAACTTACTTAAAAGTTTAAAAGTCAAGATAGATATAGAACTGTGCCAAGTGCAAGTGCATACATGTATATGGGGTCTAGTGGTATATAACATTTTTTTATTTCTTGTATTTTCTGAGTAGAATTTAAATTTTATGAGCACACAACATAAAGCATGTTTTGAGGAAGACATATGAACATGAAAAAATACATATAATTATTTCTGTTTCGGGTACTTTGTGGATTTCATATTCGGAATATGACTGTTGGTGACTTCAACACTATCTAGGGGTGGGAGGGGAACCTCTTAATTCAAATACTACAAGCATATTCCCTCAGTGATGCTCTTGTTTTCATTATGCTCCAGGTACCTGAACAGCAGTTCTCAAAAGTTTCAATTAACATGCTGTTGTCAAATATAAAATTGGTTGACTAAATCCTCTGTATTGAAGAGCTTAAACAAAAATTAGTAATTAGGCTGCTTTGTACCCAAAGTGAAGAAATGTTCGAATTTGCAATCAGCTTGGGTCTTTATATAGCCAAGACTTGGCCCTTTTCCTATTCTGCTTTGCTACTTCTGTTTTGAGAAAGAAATAAAGTTAACTAAATGCAAATCTAGTAGAAGTGGAATGAATAAAGTCAGTGTTGTATACCCAGAAATCACTCGACTGGGGAAAAGGCTGAGTTAGAGATATAAAAGACTCAAATTTAAGGTTTTGCCACCAGTGAAAGCATGGCCAGGTGGAAGTCTTCTTCCTTCTTTCTTTCTCCTTACTGTTTCCTCCTCCTTCCTATGAGTCTGAAATTTTACTATATTTCATGAATTTATTGTGCACCCGTGAAAGCTTGTATTCCAAATCTGCATTTGTATTGTATGGGGTTCTATAGTACATACTGTATAACCCTAATGTGATTCAAGGATGCTTAATGCAGAAACTGCATATAATTCCTAAAGACAGGAATCAGGAAAATGTCAACACAGCTGCCATCTAGTATGAAAAGTACAGAGCAAAGTTTCTATTGCACCTTTTGAAAAGTGGGAGGAAAAGGCACAAACTTTAGACTTCAGAAAGTGTAAAAAATGGCTGCAACTTGTTTCACATGGCTTTATAATATGCTTTACTAGGTGTTAAATGCTGAGTGGATTTAGGAGGGACATGATAACTGTTGTGGGAAGTTTTTATATCAAAATATATTTCATGCCTTATACTGTCTCCACCTTCCCATAAAAATTAACAAAATCCATATCGGACTGAGTATTACCATCTACGCTAGATTGAATTTGATCAAGATGAAACTACCTTAATCAAGTAAAAACAGCAAATGGGGAAAAATCTTTTACTCAAACTTTCTTAAACCCCCCAAATAAATTAGCTAGACTTAATCCATGCATCAAAGAAGATCTGTAAACACAAACAGAGTTAGTTAAAACTGTGTCCCAGTGGAACTGCACGTTCACCAGAATAAATATCATAGATGAACATGTACCTACACATGTCCGCGCCCCTCAAGTGTCACCCTAGAATCAACCTGTACACATTTTTGGCATACTTCATAAAATATTCAACTGCTATATCCTTCTGATTAACAATTACTTCTCAACTTTTTCTTCCATGAAAGCAGTTGCCAATCAAGTCTTAGAGAACATATATACTTTTATGTGATTATGTGTATCTGTGTGTATATATGTATACCTTTCTATACCTAGAAAGAATCTGTCCACATGGTTATTAAAAGTCAACATTGACCTGATATAGACATATCTTAATATGCAGAAACTCTCACACACAAACTCATTATTAGAAGTCTGAATCAATGTACCTGGGGATGAAGGCTACTTCACTTAAAGTTATGGATCATAATCTATTCTGCTGGTCCACATATGTGACTGAGCTTCCCAAATTAGCACTGAGAAAGAGTAACCAGCCCAATGTCACTTAATAAGCTTCTGTGTCTAAGGGAGTATTATAGCATAAATCTCCCAATACCTATTCCACCATTTCAGCTACACTGTTGCTCACTGCCTATATTCCTCCCTCTACCTATAGACCAGGGGTCAGCAACCTTTTTCACTCAAAGGGCCACTTGGGCCCATTTCCCATACAAAACAAAAACGCTGGGGGCTGCAAAACCTGGATGGGTGTGGCCAACTCCATGTCATTCCCACCCAGTCTCATGACCCCCCCAGCCACGCCTATGCAGGTTTTGTGGCTGTTTTCTGTGGGAAATGGGATTTTCTCTCTCCCCCTCCCTCCCTCCCTCTCATTTCTGTTTTTCTCTTTTCCCTTCCTCTCTTCCTCTCTCCCTCTCTTCTTTTTCTCTCTTCCCCCTTCTCTCTCATTTATTTCCCTCTGTCTTATTCTCTCCCTCCAGCTCTCTCTCATTTCTCTGTCCTTCTCCCCCTTCTCTCTTTCCTCTCTCATTCGACTGGCTGTTTTTTGCGATTACGTGTCCTTCATGGGCAGTTCAGCACCAGGGAGGGGCAGCTGCCGCTACCGCTGAATGCAGGGAGGGAAGAGCTCTGGCTCTCCTGTGCAGCGTGGCCAGCTAGTCATCTGAGTGCACAGTGGCGGCAGTGGGAGGAGGAGTCGCCGTTGCCGCTGCTGTGATCTCGGCCCAGGAGGGTATCCTGCTTGTGTGTGTGTGTGTGTGTGTGCACGCATGCAAGATAAATAGATGAGAAAGATCTGCTTTCTCTCGTGTGCGCGCCCAAGCAGAATACCCTCCTGAGCCAGGATCATGGCGGAGACGGCAGTGGGGATGGCAACTACTCCTCCCCCTGCCACTACTGCACAGTGAGGTGAGTAGCGGGCCATGCTGTGCAGTGCAGGACAGCCTGCACTGCCCAGGGGCGCCCGAGCTCTTCCCTCCCTGCATCTGGCGGCGGCGGCTGCTCCTCCCCATTTCCCTTCTTCGTGAGCCAACATGAAGGGGATAGCATATGGCGCTAAGCTGCCCGCAAAGGACACAGAATTGCAAAAAGCAGGCAGTGCAGAGAAAAAGCTAGGAGCACTTCAGCCAAGCAGCTCTGCGGAGAGGCTTGCGCCTTCTCAGGGCAGAGAGCATGTCGCGTGACCGGGTCAGCAGGGGGCCGCAGCAGAGGTGTCAAAGGGCCGCATGTGGCTTGGGGGCCCCGGGTTGCAGACCCTCGCCCTAGGCATTCATCTCCCCTGCATTTCTCAGTTATATACAGATTTGTTCTTTGGTAGGGAAGAAAAAGCATTTAATTCCCTTATTGTACTTCAATTCAAATGAAATGACCAATGCCTGTCTATAGATAAGAATAGTTTTCAATAATACAAGAGAACAATGCAAGTTTGGAGGCCAAATAGTACCTTTATATCCTCCTTTATATTGCATATGGATACTTTTCTTTTTTTAAAAAACTCAAAAGTATTTTTTTTATTTCTAGGACAATTGAAGAAAACTTACATTAAGTCCCATCTCAAAAATATAAATCATGTATATTTAGTGCTCTGAAAGGAGTGCCAAAATCACCCATACAGAAATTCAGCATTTTTGAAGCTGGATTTTTTTTTGAGATCATATTTTTATGAAGATAATAGCAAATTCATATGATGACTCAAGATTATTAACATATTTCTGATGTTAACCTATTTCTGATGGTAACCTAATCTGATGTTAACAAGAAATTGATCTTTCAAACTTCATATATTTTGTTCCTTAATCATGCATCATGAACTAGAGAGAAGGCTAAGAATGCTACACACATCCCACCTAAAGTTACTAGAAAAGCCACAATGCTATTGCAAACACTGAAGGTAATTTCTGTTAAGGGTTTATTTGGTTCTCTCACATTGCTATTCCAATGTCAGTATCCTCAATGATCACTACAGGCTTCTGTGGCCATATGAGCAGTGGTGGGATGCTGCTGGTTTGAACTGGTTCTAGCGAACCATGATCAGCTGGGCCCGCCTACCCACCCCGCCCTATATTTCCACATTTTTCAGCTCAGCTGATTCACATGGCACAGTGGATTCCCACACCTCAGCTGTTTTACTTACTGGGGTTGCCCTAGAAGGTAAGCTGTAGTGCTTGAAATCGATGTATTTTGAACGCTGCGCATGCGCTGTTATACCCGGTTGTTAAACCGGTTGCAGCCTACCACTGCATATGAGATGTTCTTTCTACAGCACCTTCATGTTGCTTTTAAGTTGGCATTTCTCTAGACATCATTAAGATACCCTCTCTAACAAATAAATCTGTCAATTTTAATAAAGTGTGTTGTTCATTTGAAAGGAAAATTATCAAGGATATCTTTGCATCTATAGGAGCACTCTATGTGTGATTACACTAGGTCTTTATAGCATAGTCTTTTCATTTTATTTAAATCATAAATATTAGTTATAACATCACATAATTACCTGTTTGTAGAAATAACCCATCCTTGTAATTGCTTATAGAGCAATACTTAGGTAGATGATCCCATAGTATTTATTTATTCCTTAATTTGATGCCTTTTCTTCACTAGTTTATGGATTGATGGGCAGCCAATTTAGTTAATTCTGCCTATTATGTAAATCGAGGTAATCAAGTTGTTAATAAACTGTGGTTCAGTTAAACTGAGTACTGTATATGTAAACAAGCTAATCTAATATGACATTGAGCTTCCTAATTTCTTGAGGATTCAGTGGCATCAATAAATGTTAATTCTTAGTGACCACATACTGTAGGTAAATTTTCTCCATGATGATTTTTCCCCGCTCTGATTTTTCAAGTCTTCCTGTAGTGTACTCATCATTGCAATACATCCACTTTGTTACTGGTTTTCCGTTCCTTTCCTTCTGTTTCATTCCATCTTGCTAGGAGCTAGGTCTTCAATAATGCATCCAAAGTATGATAATTTGAACCCATTCATTTGTGTTTCAGATGAAAACTCTGGATTCATTTATTTGATAATCCATTTATTTGTTTTCTTGGCAGCCTGTGGTATTTTCAGTAGCGTTCTCCACTATTCAGAAAAATTAAAACTCTGAAAGGCAAAGCTACTCAGTATTTCAATATCTTTACTGTCAGGTTTAAGGCTGGTTGTTGTATCTGTTGTTATTAGTTTGATCTTCTTTAATTGAATCTTCGTTCCATTTATTTTTTCATTGCACTCCTTGATTTATATTAGTAATTTGCAAATCATTGCATTTTCAGCTATCAGTTTAGCATCATCAGCATAGCGTGGATTAATGATGTTTCTTCTTCCAAACTTAAACATTCCAACACTCCACTTGTTATAATTTATTTTATAGGTAACATATCTGCCCCAATACAGAAAGGATAAGACATGTTCAGGAGACTGATGAGTAAAGGAACACAAATACAGAAGGGTTCAAAAAGTAACGTGGATGTGAGTTTCTTGGCATTGTTAAGAATTAGTGTAGATCTTCTGCAATGAGATACCATTCGGGACATTTGACTTCAACTGTTAGCCATGCTGATTGTGAATGATGGGAAATAAAATCTTAAGTCTCTAGATGGCAGTAATTTGAGGAGGATCTCACTTGTATTTTAATTGATATACTAGTCAGCTTTAATCTTAGTCTTTTAAATAAATGCATTTGCATGAAATTAATCTATTGCATATTTTCAAAGGAACTAGAAGCTACCATAAACAGGACAGAAACAGATATAGCAAAGAAAGAAAATAGCACCAAGCATTATGAAACGGAAACTCAAGCAATATACAAACGTCTTCAAATACAGTCTGGTAATGAAAAACTCTTCTTCTTGTGGGGCGTCATTCTTGCTATTAAGCTAAATTTATGAATATGAACTGGATCACTGTTGCATGTATATAGCTGTAAACAGTGATCTAAAATATAGCCATATTCTGTATTGCAGTACAGAATGTGATTATATTCTATATTCTGATAATGGATTATCAGAAATCGGGGAAATTTGGCTTTACAAGACACAGGAGCTTTGACACTTGTAATAAGCAAAGCTGTCTTTTTTTTTTAGATTAACATGTTTATAAATCCAGAGGATAAAGAGAAAGAAAAACGTTACTCTAAACAATGTAGGGAAATTCAGGCTTTCCCAATATTTTCTAGATTAGGAAATACGAGTATTTGTTTGATGTCTATTAATACCCATTTTGGAACAGATGCTATCTATCCATGTTGCATTACAATCCCAAGTCATGGTTTATAAACTACAATTGGGTCAGTCTGTAAATCTTGTTTAAGATTATCCACTCACTTCTCATACAACTTTCCTTTCTTAGGTAGCTAGCTGGATTAAGGCACCAAATGTTCTTTTCTAAAACTTTTTAAACAAAACATCTGCTGTACTTCTTCCATGAGAGGGGAGAGTTCCATAGAACTTGCTGCTCTAGAATTCTCCATTCATGGCTGAATTTACTAGTGCCCTTCAACCCCTTTTATATATAAAAAAAACCTATCACAATTTGATATTTCCCTCCCCACTAAAACCACAATAATGGAGGACACTGAGATTCAGATTGCTAGAGCCAGAATTCCCATCTGCATTGCTGTTGGAAGAAGTAATCCAGGCAAAAGGAAAAGGAAACAGAGCTCCAAGATTTTGAGTGCAAAGCTGTCTAGCTATCTTCCTGGATTGAGGGACACTAATATACAACCACATAACTGTACATAACTGTACATATTGTACAAAATAGCCTAGTGATTTTCAAGAAGTTGCACATAAGGTGTTGCAGCAACTCAAATATTGTTTATTCCCATTCTTCGCATACTGTAAGCATGTTTTATCTGGATGTAAGCCCTGCTTTGTTTCAGTAGGTTATCTTTCCTAATAAGTATTTTAAGAATCCCAGCCTCAGAAACATCTGGAGGCTTAGTGTCATAATTCAACTAAGCAGTCACACAAGAAAGGAAATAGATGTTTACAGGAAGACCAGGCATATTTTAAATGTGTGGAGCGATCCTGATGATTTCCTGCAGATGCAAGTGCTAAAGAAAAGCTGCTATTAATGGAGGAGGTTACAAAACTGAAGAAAATGGTTGAACGCTCTACCCAGGATATTTCACACAAAGAAGCAGAACTGCTAAAAATTCAGAGAAAAATGCAAGAGGATGTGAATTCAGTGAAAGAAAAAGAACATGCTGTCTGTCTTTTGGAATCAAAAGTAAGCTATTACAGTTAAGACATTTACCAAATGCATTTATGAAAGAGTTATTGCTATGTTAAAGGCATATATGGTTGAATTAATTTTAATTTTAAAATGAGAGACTAGTGATGAATAGACAATTATTTCTTAAAAGTGAAAATATGTATTTATTACCTAAACTATAATTTATCTAAACTATGTGTCTTCAGTATGCTATTGCTAATCCAAATAGATTACATTTCTGAAGAATATAATTCCATTTTTTCTGAAGTACAAACTTTAAAGTATATATAATTTTGAAAACTTTAGTCATTATGTAGACCTACTCATACATAAAGTAAAAATTTCTGACTTGGATTATTTGAAGAAGATCAAACCAATGTTATTATTTCTTAGTTCCTGAAAATTGATTTTGGAACTTTAGTTCTATGAAATGGCCAGTGCTCTCTGTCAATTAAGCCTTCAGTCTTGTCATGAAACAACAGCCTTCATAATTTTAATGGGAAGCCTTGAGCATTAAAATTCATGTTCATGTCTGCTCTAATGAAACTTGATTAAAATTGATATTATTCAGAGCTAACTCTAGTATTAAAATGAATATTGCTTCCAGAATTATGGACAGGGATGAAGTTTTCTTACCCCATCAACCTCCTCCAGCGGTGACTGCCCATTTTAGTAAAACTGGAATTAAAATCTGGTGAAATTTGGTTTAAACAGAAGAAACAAGATGCATAGATGCTAGTTATGACAGATGCAATATCTAATAACAAATGGGCAATCTGGACGGTTAGTGCCTAAATGCTAATAAGTGTATATTCCTTATGCTAGAAATGAATCACTCTATACCAGGGGTGTCAAACTCGTGGCCTGTGGGCCAGATACGTCATGCACTAGCCACGCCTACCCCAGATTTAGTGAAGAGGAAAAAAGTTGTGATACGTCACGTGACGACGTGTTGTCACAAGTTTGACATCCCTGCTCTATACTCTCACCAGAAGAATCCTTAATGATACTTACAACAGTGGCAAAGCCTGAGGGAAGGGAATGTTTAGCATTCATTTTATTATATGTTTTATTTAGTGTCAGCAGAAGATTTGGCAGTACCAAGATACGGAAAAAAACCTTTCAGAACTCAGATCACAGTGCACACAACTGCAAGCATTGCTCTATCGCTTAGAAGAGAAATTATCAACAAGCTCCCTATCTCCACAAGAGACTATTGTTAAGGAACTTAGGTAAAGACATTTGTATTATCCACCTTTTAATATTTTCAGAACTATTCAGTATCTCTTGTGCACACTGGATAGCTAAGCATTTCTGCATAATCATCTATAGTATAGTATAGTATAGCATAGTATAGTATAGTAATAAAATCAGGAGAGATAGTGGTAGCATAGAAATAAAAAAGAATCTTATTTTTGAATGATTCATGACAGCTAATATTTAAAATGATTTATACTTAGTGAGGAAGCTGAAAAATTAAGGCAGATCCTCAAGGAAAATGAGCTTTCAGCTGATGAAGATAAGTATTTGCTCAACAAGATGGCAGAAGATTGTGGACATCTGACAAAGGAGAATAGTCTTTTATATGCTCAAATACAGAAAGTTACCAAGCATCTAAACCAGGTAGGCCTCATCTGTTCCTCAGATTCCAATCTTGAAAAATTTAAAAGAAACCACAAAAAAATTTCGGTGCAAGATTTGTTGTTCTTTGTAAATTATGAATTTCCAGAACATTGATTGAAAGATCCATGCACAAGTATGTAACAGAATTTTATAAATTTGAAGCCATAAAGGCTAAAATAACAGAGGACTTTTAGGGGAATTCTATTATGTCTTGTGATTGGAAAAGTAGTAATAGGAATTTTATGGCTTAGGAGTTAAAATCAGCAGCATATTATTACTGCTATTTTCCAAAACCGTTTCTTCATATTTTCAGGATTCGGTGAGGCCAAAGGTGATCGGGAACTCAATTCTTTCTGATGCCCTGTCTCTCAACCTCTGTCTTCCATGCAGCACTGAATAAAATAATTCTTACCAAATTCTGAGTTGATCTCTTGCATGAGAAGACTGAAATTAGTTTGAAGTTTATATGAAATCAGTTGTATTTCTAGATGTTCACCCCTTTCTTACAGACAAGGTGGTGCTACTGCATGTACAACATGCTCTTTTTTAAAAAAAAAAGTTAGATATTTAATTATTTGCAGTCTTATAACAATTATGTGAAGTTAAGAAGAGAATAGCAGTAGCACATCAGGGGAACAGATACCATGATTTTTTTTACTAATACACTAACTCATATAATTGCTGTAGGAAAAGCAGCTGAGAGAGGAAGAGACTTCTTCCTATTCAAGAAGAGTGTCTGAGCTAGCATCAGGAAGAGAGAAAACATGGCAACTTAAACAGAAACTCACCCACTTGAAGACTCTGTTACAAAACCTAACACAGAAAGTTCTTAAAGCTCAGGAACAGGTTGTAACAATATTTTATGTAACTCGAATTCCATTGGTAGAATATAGATGTACCTGGGGAATTACGTAACGCTGGAGATGACCTATCTCAGTGCCTGAAGGCTCTGGATGGGAAAAAATAGGCTTCAACTGAACTGTGGTTAAGACTGGGTGGTTCTGGTTTTTAGGACCTGCTGGTTTTACAACTATGCCACTATGCCATCTTTGATGCAGGATGGGGATATACTGTCCCAGACAGACAGCTTGACAATCTGGGGTCCTTCTAGAATCATGACTCCTGCTTGAAGAGCAGGTGGCAGTTATAGCTAGAAGGGCCTTTGCATAACTTCACATTGTGGTGGTGCAGCGGTTAGAACGCTGTACTTAAGTAATTAATTTCTCAGCTGCCAGCTGCTTGCAATTTAGCAAGTTCAAATCCCACCAGGCTCAAGGTTGACTCAGCCTTCCATCCTTTGGAGGTAGGTAAAATGAGAGCCTAGATTGTTGGGGGTAATATGCTGACATTGTAAACCGCTTAGAGAGGGTTGCAAGCCCTGATAGGCGGTAGAGAGATACAGTGCTATTGCTATTGTTATTGTGTGCCAGTTGCATCTGTTCCTACGTTGAGGGCATCTCCTCATAGTCACTAGTCACCTATTTGGATCGCTGCAAATAATGCATTCTACATCATGGGTATCAAATCCGCAGCGTCACGTTGCTGTCATGTGACATTTTGTGACCTTTTTCCTATTTGCGGAGCTGGGGTAGGCATGGCCTGTGCATGATGCATCCGGCCCTTGGGCCGCCAGTTTGATACCCCTGCTCTACGTGGTGCTGTCCTTGAACAGTATCTAAAAGTTTCAATTGGTGCAAAATATGTTAGTTTTGTGTGTTCCTAGTAGAACACAGGTTAAACCTCTGCTTTGTGAGCTGCATTGGTTGTCAATTTATTTCCAGATCAAATTCAAGGTGCTGTTTTTGATCTTTAAAGACCTACATTCCATGGAATTAGCTATCTGAGGGATTACCTCTCCCTGATTACATGTGTTCATCTGTCCAGATCCAATACAGAAGGCATGCTATGAGTCCCATTGGCTAGAGAGCTACATTTGCCAGACCCTAGGCAACAGGACTTCTTTCCTGTGGCTACTGCCCCATGGAATATTGTTTTCCCCAAGGTGAGGCTAGTTTTATAACTTTGGACTTTCTGAAGATCCCTTAAACCCTGGATGTGCCATCAAGGTTGGAGACCTCGAGGCAACTGGTGAATTAGTAAGGTGGCTACATTATTACTATTATATTTCCTTTTCAGCTTTTATAGTTTTTAATAATATTTATAATATTGCTTTAGTATTTATTACCTCTTTTTAACTTTGTTATACATTGCTTAGAGTCACTTGTGAGATGGGCAGCTATATAAAGTTGACAAATAAATTTGATAAATAAATTAATTAAACCCAAACACAAGAGCCAATATACATTCTCTTTCTGTACTGGGAAATTCTAGTAATATCCCTTGGATTTTGCAGAGTCAAAATTAAATTTAAATTTAAATTAAAAGTTTAGTTTTTAGCCGCCCTCACTTTGTGGAAAGTATGCTATTTGACAGAGTTGTCCTCAGCCCGAAAAAGCTTATATTCATTTGGCATATCAATTCACCCATACATGAAGCATGTTTAAGATCACATATAATTATACCAGCATAATTAAGGATAAAATTAAGAGTCTTTGAATCATTCTCTACAGCGTTGTTGTAAGAATTGCCAATAAATATAACATGTATGTAAAATAAATGTAAATATATCGTTTTTGAACAATCTTTCTTATTCCATTAAAATCAAGCCTATAATGCAAGCATGTCAATTAACTAGATATTTTTAAATGAAATTGAGATTTAGACACTAATATATTTCAAAATCACTGCAAATAGTTACTTCATCTACAAGAAGGAAAATCTATGGATCACAAAAGGCAACATCTTCATACACAACTAATTGATTTAGAAAATCAACACACCAAAGTGCAACTGGAAAATTCTAAACTGAGAACCGAGAAAAATCATTGGGTGGAACGTATTTCTCAAATACACAAACAGGTATCTTAAGCAACATACCTTTTTATTTACATTCTATGCTTTTGACATTTTGAAAGAAAAACAAGACAGAATCTCTGTAATTGGCTTCCCATATTTAATAATGTCTAGTGTAAAATGAAGTAAATGATTGGTTATGACTCAGAATAAAATATTTATGAAAACTGCAGTTAGAGAGCCAGATACAATTATGTGAGCGTGCAGGGGAAGAACAAAAACAACCTATGCATTCCTGCCTGAAATTTAAACAGTTAAGTGAATTAAGATTACAAAATTCATTAGGGATAAACTGCTTCAAAGAGAGGATCATCAGTGATTACTATTAGTCATGGCAGTTATTGGGATCTTCATGTTCCGGGATAACATACCATTGAATAGATGCCAGGATAAGGAAAGAGCAAAGTATTTGTGGTCTGCTGGATTTCCTTCAGAGGCATGTAGTTGGGGAAAAGGATGCTTGATTATAGTATATATCAAGTTGAGATCACTGCTTTACAAAATGACCCGAGGCTTTTAGTTATATAACTTTCAATAAAAGTTTAACTTTAGAACCATTCATAATTCTGCAGTACATGGCCTGCAGGGTGATCTGAAGTTGATCTAAGAACTATTAATAAACTTCTCACTTGGGCAGGAGGAGGGAAAGATTTTGGCCCCCTCCTTTTTACAAAACTACTTCAGCTCATTGAGGCTGTGTGAACTGCTCACTTCAAGTCCTGCCATATCATTTCACTTGGGCTAGAAAAACAATTCCAAAATGCAAACATTCTTCTGCATCCGTCTTACTGTTGTAGATTTGTTCGTTTAAGATCAGTTTTGTGCTGTATGATTCATATTTGCTTAGGCTTTGGCTCACAGAGACAGAGACATTCTCTTGTAGAATCTGGTAATATGCAGGTAATGGAACTTAATATCTAAAAGTTATCCTGGTCCAGAGATAGCTTTTTCATCTTGAAGTGACTTTTATTGAACAGCCATTTGTGAAAAGAATAACAGCATATATACAATAGACTAGAGGATGCAATTATCATTAACTGCATGACGGTGGATGATAGAAACCAAGTTTGAGCAAGATTTTCTAATGAGCCTCAATAATCTTTTTTCTTTTTTTGAGGTCCATAGAGATCTCTGGATCAAGAGAAGTTTCACTTTCACAAACCTGTTTCATAAACAATAGGTTCTAATGGAGCCACCAATATGTGTGCATCATCTTTTGTCGGAGAGCCCTCCAAACACAGATCTGATTTGTCATTTGATTGAAGTTATCAGTTGAAAAGCTGCTTGTTCTAGGGCCTTGCATACTTTTCCCAGCATAGTCAGTGAATGTTGGCTTGATACATTCAATAAAGACATGACACAATACACAGTTTTTGTCAATCTCTTTATTAATAGAACCTTACTGAAGTTCTGATCACATTGTCACGTTGAAGGTCACTATACTGCAGAATTACAGATAGTGTGAAAGCTTCACAGACTTCTCTCACCAACCAGTATTTGTTGCTATAATAACAAGCAGATCGTTAAACCTGCTTTTACTAGCATCTGCAAAAGGCTTCACTTTTCTTCCAGCTTCAGTGTCTGTTGCTTTTTTTCTTGACACACAAATGTAGGGGTTAAAGTCAGCCATGGAAGCTCACTGGGGCATTTTAGATCAGTCATTCTCAGCCCAAACTAATTTACGTGTGTGTGGGGGGGGGGGGGGGGGGGG
>JANHJO010002312.1:31493-47103 GCA_032468235.1 Pseudoxyrhopus heterurus | reverse complement strand
CTTGGAGCTGGTGGGATTCGATCAGCCAAACTGCTGATCTGCAGTACTCTGTTCTAACCACTTGAGCCACTGCAGCAAATAAAAGGTCCTCTAAGTAAGAGAGTCAATCACTCATGCATTCTTATATGTAAAGTCTGCAAGTTCAACCAAGATTTTAGGCAAAGCAAATCCCTAGAGATACTGTTTTCAATCTAAAATGCTCAAAATCTGTGCTCCCTCATTGATCCACCAGTTTAAATTAGAATTATGGATCCTGGAATTTTAGCGTTCTAATTGAAAACCAAATAAACGCAATAAGAAATTTGTTCGCCATTCATATACTTCACATATGAATTGTACCAAAGTTTCAAAACTTTTTCTAATTGTGCCAGAAATTCAAAAAGTACATTTTTGAATTATAGCAGAGTTTAAGTACATTTTTAAATTATATGAATGAATGAAGGTAAGGGCACACATATGATTAGATCCTCCAAATTCTGGGAAATATGTAAAGACAGACTAGGAAATTTTTTTTTTCAAGTTTCTTATTCCTTCATAAGAAATCTTTAGTTGAAGATGCCAGGACCTTCAAAATTCTTATGGTCTGTGGATCTGCAAGTAATCATTCAGCAATAGATACCTTGCTTATAGTTATCATTGCAGATTCTTTCTACATAGTTTTAAATTTTTTCAGAGAATGGTGTTCACTTTTGATACAGTACAATTGTATTACTCTTGTATAAATAGAAAATATAAAGCTTGAACAGAAGTTAATAGATTTGCTCACCATTTTCCCAGTTTTCTTTTGACCAGGATTCAGGTAGCAATCCATACTTGAAATCATTTGAAGTCCCCGGTAGTAACCCAAATTTGAAATCATTGGTGATACTAGGAAATATTCCAAACTTGAAATCATTTGAGGTACCTGTTATGAGAGATTTTTTTTAAAAAAATTATACATTATAAGATCTATACAAAAGACATATTAATGCAAATAAATAAACACCCATATTGTATAAAAAACACAGACAAGCATTCCCACAAGTAACCTAGCCCTATGAGGATTTTACCTAGGCATATTGAGATTCAAGGTTCAAAAGTGGTACATTAAACCTTGTATATGCTATATGCATTAACTTTACATCTTTAGGATGTAAAACACTCTACAACAGGGGTGTCAAACTCACGGCGTCACATTATCATCATGAGATGTATCACGACTTTCCACCCTTCGCTAAACTGGGGGTGGGCGTGGCCAGCGCATGACATGGGCCATGGGCCGCAAGTTTGACACCCTTGGTCTGCAAAAACTTGGCCTGAATTCATTTGAGTATGAGTAGTAATTTGAATAGTAGTTGACTTGACTATTATCTGATTCTAATGTGCTACATACTGCAACTGGAAAACTCTACATACAGTTCTACATTCAACACCCAGTCTAATCTGTAATTTATCATGGCTATTTCATAGAGGAAACAAAAATAGATCACCTAAGTTTTAACTTCCTGTTTCTATGAACTTTCTATTTGGCTATCAGGACTGACCAGAACAACATTCAAGGACAGAGTAAATAGAAGCATCTCTTGGCTGGCAGAACCTGAGAAAGTTATGATAGGAAGGGCTTAAAACGATGGAGGGATAGGGGAAATATATAAACCAAGACTCATGAATTTTGCTTTACTGAGGAAAGCTAAGCTACAATCAGCTCTGTAAAATGGATCTGTTATTGAGGCTTAAAAAGGACAGAGCAAATAGAAGCATCTCTTGGCTGGCAGAACCTGAGAAAGTTATGATAGGAAGGGCTTAAAACGATGGAGGAATAGGGGAAATTTATAAATCAAGACTCATGAATTTTGTTTTACTGAGGAAAGCTAAGCTACAATCAGTTCTGTAAAATGGACCTGTTATTGAGGCTTAAAAAACCTTAACAAATAAAATGAAAGATTAGTTAAGAGCAAATCTCAAATTGTTTATAAATCAAGAAAATAGACTGAAATCAAAACAAGATATAGAAAAATTAGTGCCTCCTAAGAATGTCTTGAGCTAGATATTACTAGCAATTGTATCCAAAAGCTATATTTGAAAATCATTCAAATCTACCAGTGCTGCTTCGTATTTTAAAATCAATACTATTATTTCTTTTAAAATAGAGGAAAAATGTTTCCCACAAAATGTCCCCTAACTCTCATGTAAGTCTCAAGATGTACACCAAAATAAATTACTGTAGTAAATAATTGCTTCCAACATTCTTTTGTGAAAGCTTTAAATGCAAAGTCCAATGTTGACTACTGGACTGTTAGAGAGCTTAGTGCATTGCAATAAATAAATTTGAAAATGGCTAAGCAATAGCTCAGCAAAAATGTTACCTTGTTTTTAAATAATTTACCTTGAATTTAGATAATTCACGCATCAACTAACAACACTTTAAAACAGGGGTGTCAAACTCAAGGCCCGGGGGACAGATCCAGCCCATGGGGTACTTAGATCTGGCTCATGAGGCCTTTGCCAGCAAAAACACAGCCCTCCCAAGCTCCGTTTTTGCTGGTAGAGGGTTGCAGGATGCCGTCCCAGCGGAAAACAGAGCTCGGGAGCCCATTTTCACTGGCAGAGTGCTCGGGTCACCACAGGCGCCCCCGACACAAGTGATGTCATGATGGACATGGCCACCAAGGTCAAGCACAACCCTGATGTGGCCCTCAATGAAATCAAGTCTGACATCCCTGCTTTAAAAGGTCCAAATCAGATCTCATATAGCTGACCCTAGTTAACTGAGCTAACTGAAATGGAGGAATTACTTTTCTCATATTGAATAATTTTATGTATGAAAAAGGAAACAAGCACACTTTAGAATTTACTCGCCCACTCAAAATTTCTTCATAAATAGGACTCATATGAAGCTCAAATAATATTCAGTAAAGATATTAAAGGTAAAGATATGCAAAATGCAGAAAAAAAGCAATAAAGGCAAAACGTTTTTACATTACAATACACTAACTCTCACCGAATTTAACATAACAGGATAATAGACTACAGCCTAAATCTCAAGCTTTAGTTTATCTAATTTATTTTTTCTTTCAATTCTTACATATTAATAGAAATTAAAATATTAACTTTGCAATCATGGCTAAAGTAAACAAGTCATCATTTAATCTGAATGTCTGCCCAGAAACAGTCAGGACTGGTTATCTGGGCAAATGTGTTATATGACCCATTTGTCAAAGAGAGAGAGAAGTTGCAATCTATTTCCAACATTCTTTCAGATGTTCTTGGCACTTGTACTCAGAGTAGGTCACAAGAATGAAAACCTGGAAACCTATCATTACTAATGAAACCCATCTTCAATTAATGAATTAGTGGAGTCAGCTATGATGAGTGAATGAAGAATGAATATTGATCTTCATCTTATTTTCTATAGGCATCTTATTCTCTAAATATCTCACTTCAGTAATAAAAAGAACAAAGAAAAGGAAAAACCACTGGCTTGCTTTCCCTAAAGCATAGCAATTTAGTACGATTTGGTTAAAACATCTCTCCCAATAATCATTACAGTCATATCTCCTCTGCTTTTAATAGAAATATAACATTCCTTTCAAGTTGGAATAAGCGACTTCATGTCCATGTATCTTTTTGGGGTAGCAATAAGTGATTTGCCATTACAAGCAATGCTCAAGTTATGACCATAATAGAGCCTGCCCAATTTTACAAACATTTTGCAGCGACTATAAAGCAAATGCTGTGTTAAGAAAACCATTGGTTCGCTATGGGCCTGGTTTTGCTGAAAATCAAAGTGCTGTTTTTTTGCAAAACCGTTGTAAAATGTGGTCATGACTGTGGAGGACACCTTATGAACTTGGTCATAAGTCCCTTTTTTCAGCTTTATCGTAACTCTGAATGGTCATTAAGCAACTGGTTGTAAGTTGAGGACTACCTATACTGCTTTTTTTTTATTCTCCAGTCTAAACAATAGTATATTACTAGTATTCTCTGCAGATCTGATTTAAAAGTAATGACCAAGTCCTGCCTTCCTTAGTTTTCAAACCCAGAGGAGGTTGCTTGGGTGTTGCTGTTAATAGAGCAGTTCAATGAGATTGGTTAATTCATGTAGAGATGGTATATATTGGTTCCAGACAACAGAAGCAAGAAAATTATTCTAGGTTGAAAGAGGCTAATGTTAGGAAATAAAAGGAGGTACAAAGAAGGACAAAAGCAGTTAATGCAGTTGTTGGAAACTTAACTTTGGTGTCAAATATCTAATGTTTATTGTTTTAATTGATATATGTAGTATGTTGTTTTTAACGATGCTGTTTTAATTTTGATTGGGAACTATCCATAGGGTGATATAAGATGGGTGGCTATATAAATGTTTTAAATAAACAAAATAATTGTAATTTCCTTGTACCTTTATTTTACAATTAATCTTTTTTAACTGGACAAGCAGTGAAAGGATTCCTAAACAAGTAACACTACATTGTTTTCTTAAAACTTACCTCAATGATTTCAACGTATTTTAGTTTTCAGTATAAAGCCCCCTCCCCCAGCAACTTCATATATTTTGGTCTGGAATATTTATAATGTATAGAAACGTTCTAGGATGAAGCACAGCTGTGTTCATTGATGCCTTTTCCTTCCTGGCTTAATTCTAAGACAGGAAGAAGCGAAGCACAACTATATTACTGTTTTATACAGGTAGTCCTGAACTTAGGGCCATTGTTCAGCATTTACAACTGCAGGGGCACTTCAACTCTCTCCCACCCATCTGACTCTCCATATCTATACCATTTGTGAGGCAGCTGCTGGCTGCACATGGTTTTCTTCCCAAAGTCTCACACAGCAGTTTCCTCCCAAGTCCTGAAGAAGATAGCCTCATATGGCAGCAGCTACATCACAAAGGGCCAGCACTGGCACACACTGTCAGCAATATGAGCAACAAGATGGCAAAGTCAGCTGGGGTGGTGTATAGTAGGGGTCTCCAACCCCCGGGCCACGGGCTGGCAACCGTCCGTGGTCTGTTGGGTACCAGGCTACACAAGTGGCAAGGCACGTGTGCAAAACTTCATGGAGCCAGGAAGGTTGAGGATCACTGGTGTATAGGATGACAGGGGTGATTGAACTGGGGCTTCCCAGGGTGCAGTGCCGTTGTATAGTGTTGCTGAGCTCCATGGTGCAAAGTGGCTTCCTGGCACACTGCAATTCTGGGACTGCAAAAAGTTCCAGAGTTGTGTACTAGGAAGCCCCTTTGGCCAGACTGGGCCAGGCTTGCAAAACACAAAGGGACTTCCTGGCATACCACAGATTTATGGCTTTTAGCTTTTTGCAGCTCTAAAGGGCATAAAGTGCCAGAAATTCCCTTTACACTGCACCAAGCCCAGCCCCAGCCTGGCCCAGATATGCAGCACAAAGGGGCTACATGACATGCTGCAGAGGCAAAAATGTTATATTCCGAAAGCTGTGGCATACCAAGAAGCTCCTGAGCAACAGCATGCCAGCTTTCCTGAGCTTGTGCCATACCATAGTCCCCCTTATGTGCACTGCACCAACTCTCTCAGGCCTCTCCCAAACCCACACAGCACCTTTCCTCACCTGGGACTCCCACCTCTCACCGCTTAACCACCTGTGAGTGTTGGGTTATGAAGGCAATTGGGACTGCAGGTGATACAGTCAAATGATGCAACACACTACAACTTCATTGTTTTGCTATGGAAATTCCAGTCCCAACTGTGGTTGTAAGTCAAGGACTAACTCTAAGCAAATTACTCTTAGTATATTGAATTCTTCAATTAGGTTTTGCTCAATAGAAATATAAAAAGTATTTCTTTTAATTATGAGATAATAGCACTTAGACTTATGTACTGCTTCATAATGATTTACAGCATTAAGCAGAGTCAGCATATTGCTCCCAACAATCTAGGCTCTCATTTTACCGACCTGAGAAGGATGGAAGGCTGAGTCAACCTTGAGCTGGTCAGGATCGAATTCCTGGCAGTTGGCAGAGTCAGCCTGTTATACTGCATTCTAACCACTGCACTCATAATGGTGGTAATATAGGAAAAACTTGTTGAAGTTGAAGGAAAAATCCTATATTTTCTAAGAAAATGCATAAGATGATACAGGAAAAATTGTTGTTGAATTCAATGTACCTTGGTAGTTTCTACTATTAACTTTTTAAATATATTTCTAGATTTGCTTTGTTTCCTGTTTTTCTCAGCTAATTATACTTAGATGTTTAAATACCTTCACAGATAGTATAATATACTCTTAATATTGGTTGTTTTACTTAAAATCATACACTTCTGAATTTATAAATAGTCCAAAATACAATTCTGTGTGTCATATATTTTACATTACCAAACTATTAGAATTAGGATCTGATTTCAAATGCTATACACTTTTCAGTTTTCTCAAATGTCATTCTTCTGTTAGTGATAGACATATAAACCAAATTTCAAAGATTTTGAATTTTTTTCCTCTGAATAGGCTGGCTATTGATGCTCCTAACAAAGCACTCTTATATCCTATAGACAGGAACCAGATCTGAGCAATTCAGAGGTTCAAAAGAAGTATATTAAAAAAAAAACAAATTGAAATGAACTGTCAAAAAGCAGTATTATCATATATGCCTGCACTCTGCATGTTGTAAAATATGCTAATAGTTCAAAATTGGAGGTTTAGAATATTTAGAACTACTGATTCTATGAACTTCTAAAAGGAATTCCAATTCTAAACATTATTACAATGAAACTGTTTTGGAAAGTAAGTTTAGCCATTTTAGTACCGTATAAATGTGCGACTTTAGCTCCATTTTTCTCTCTATAGTAGAGTTTTTGTAATTCTGCAGTAAAACCAATACTGCCTAGCATCAATCTTCACACCTGAGATTTATTCATTTAAAGGAGCTGCACATTTTATGATCTATATGTAAATGACTCAATGATTTCAAAGTTACAAGAGAAAAGGATGCTTTTGTATTTCAGAAGAAATATTAAAAAATGTTAGCATCTGAAACTTTGAAAAAGTAACTTTCTGTTGCTTTAATTAATTATAATGTTCGCTATTCATCATGCCAGCATTTACCTGCTACTTCTTCTTTGATAAACTGCAGATCTTCTTCTGGATATTGTACTGAAGTTTGAGTAGCTGAGCAGTCTTCTAACGGCTCATCATTACCGGGTGGTATATTGTAAACAAATCTTTTTGCACCTGGGTTTTTCCTTCTTGCTTTCCCAGGTTCTTGAAGCGATTGTCCCTGTGAACTCATATCATTCCACACAAAGACCTTTCCTTCACCTTGAGATTCATTTTCAGCCATTTCAGGTGAGCTGTCCTGGACCCAATCATTAATTTGGTAGTTTTCAGACTGGCTTTCATCAATGCAGTAGCCATCATTTTCAGTTTTTATGTTGCTTGCCAAGTTAGTTAGATTTCTTGTGGCCCAAAAACTAGCAACTTTCTGATCCCTTGAAGATAACCCGTCTCTACTCACCGATCTTCTATTATAATCCACAACTACAGCTTCTGGGGCTTCTGATTTTATGCTTATATTTAAGGCATCTTTGATAAAATTACGACAGGATTGCACAACCTCTGTCATCTGAAGGTAGCTGGCCACTGACATAACTTCAATTGCATTCTGGCTTGTAAGCACAAGGTTACCAGAGTATAGGAAGTCCAAGATGACAGAGAAGCCTTGAACAGCAACAACATCTAAGTAGGTAACAGTGGTTTGGTTACGATTTTCTTTGTTTGTAAAGCAATACAGAGTCTTGAAGAAACGGCTGCCAGCAACCAGAATATTTTTGTGAGCTCTGAAGACTCTTCCACTCACCACAATATTGACATCACAGAGAATGCCCTTTTTCCTTTGCTCATTTAATTCTTGTAATAGTTGATAGCAGTAAGAGTTCTCATTTGGCCTAATATTATAATCACAATCTCTCTCAGCCAATTCTGATGTTAATTCAGATTCCTGTAAATGAGAGAAGAGGGAAGAATTAAGATTATAGATTTGAGTTGAGGCTTGACTGGTTTTAAATTCTAAATGATACTTTTAGGATTAAATAACCCAATTCTAAAATATTGTGACTTTCTTTATAGTATTTTATAGTTTAATCCACTGCCATATATTTCCAGTTCAACGAAGCACACACTGAAGTTAATTTTATCACACACCAAATACAGATAGTCCTCAACTTACAATCACAATTGAGCCCCAAATTTATGTTGCTGAGAGATTTGTTAAATGAGTTTTGCCCATTTTATGACTTTTCTTGCCACAGTTAAGTGGATCGCTGCAGTTGTTAACTTAGTAACACAGTTAAGTGAACCTGGTTTCCTCATTGACTTTGCTGGTCAGAAGGCTGCAAAAGTTGATCACATGACCCCAGAACACTGCAACCATCATAAACATGAGTCAGTTAGCATCCGAATGTAAATCACATGATCACGGGGAGGCTGCAATGGTTGCAAATGTGAAAAATGGTCATAAGCCACTTTTTCAAGTGTCGTTCTAACTTTGAACAGTCACTAAGCAAATTGTTGTAAATCGAGGACTACCTGTATGTACAAAGGATATTCAATTACATAACAAAGGATATTCAATTTCTCAGTGCCATTAAAACTTCTACTATTAACTGGAATATTAATGCTATTTCATCGCTATGTAAGGGTAAATGCCCTTGTGCAATTTGTAAGTTAAAAAATATCACTGTGTCCTTGCTGAACATCCCATCACAACAATGAATAAGACTACCTACTCTAGAGAAATATATATGATTTTAAAATATAAATTAGCCACAATCTGTGCCTTGCCTTTTTTCTCCTGGTTTTTGTCTCCTTCCAAGTCACACCTCTTTTCTTACTTTCCAGTTTGCTAACCGTCCTCATAATCCTTTGCATTGGTTCAGTTTGTCTGAACCTTTTTAAAATGTGATTTCCAGAACTGAACAAAACATGGAATTTTTGCTTCAAAAACTAGTCCTACTAATACAACCAATATTTTCTAATGTCCTTTTCAACAAGCTCCTTAGACATCCAACTCATATTGTACTACAATTCAAAATTCTTTTTGCACACTTTATCACAAAGGTAGGTATCTCTTTTGAAACATACCGTAATACAGGTATACTGTAAAGCCAGAAACTGAATAATAGTACAATTGCTATATTGTCCTACTACCTAACCATACTATATAGAATGTTGATAATTAGAGTACATCTAATAGCTCAGCAAATAAAATTCTGCTTTGACTGGGCTCCAAAGTTCCTTTTGCATAAGAAGTTACTACCTTGAGAAGCTGCTTATATGGGTTATTTATTTCCCCTCAAATGCATTACTTCATAGCTCACTGATAAATTTGCTAATTTACAAAAGTTCCTTCTTAGTGAAGGAATCTTCCTAGGCTGCTGTGTATTTTACTTTAAGCACTTGGCACTTAGACTTATATACCTTTTTGTTATTTTTGTACAGTGTATGCTTTTGTTATTGCTGGCAATTCTTTTTAATGTTATTTTCTTTCCCAGAGTCACTTGTTGAGCTGGGTGGCTATACAAATTGATTAAGTAAATAAATAAATACATAAAACATTTGTTTATAGATTAGAAATCCCATGTTTACTTTATTGTAATCACAGTGATGCGGAATATGGCAGTAAGACAAGCAATAATTCAGATTCAAAAGGCAAAATGCAATTTGGCATGTGCATCAATGCTCATGCAGCAACTATCAGAGAAATGCCTTACAGCAAGGGTTTTCAAACTTGGCAAGTTTAAGACTTGTGGACTTCAACTCCCAGAATTATTGAGCTAACATGACTGGAGGAGGAATTCTGGGTGTTGGTCCACAAGTCTTAAAGCTGTCAAGTTTGAAGACCCCTGCCTTATAGGTTGTATGTCAATTGCAGAGAGTTACTGTGAACCCAGGAAAAGCTGCAGCTGCTTTAAGGTGTTCCTGACCAATGCTATGTCAAACAGTAATGCATCTGAATGCACAGCCCTATGATGCATAATATGTGATGCATAGTACACATTTGCACTGACAATTGGTTAATTAATATTGAGCAAGATATTAATATTGATATTGGTGCTCACTGAAAATTATAAAAAAAAATCCAGAAGCAGTGACAAACATGGTAACATTTTCAAAGACACTGTATTAATGCAATGACTAGAAGTTAAGATCAATTTGAATATCCTTAAAAAAAACCTCTAAATTATGACATCATCATTACTATAAAGACTTAATCATCTATGACAAAAGAACCTTGCATATCTGTGTACAAGACTATAGTATTTAGTTAATAATATTAGAACCACAATTCATTTGTGGTTGTACCAACTCCACTTTTGAGGGCACCAAAGCAATTTTTTTCTTTTACCGTACCAATACCATATGGGATAATGGACTGAGGATGCCTCCTCCTAATATTAAAATTAATTTCTGCTCTGGATTGAACTAGTGTTATGCTGTCTCAGTACATCTATTCCCTACTGCTGTTTATTATGACAACTATATATCAGGTTTCCCTTTTGTTTTTGCTATCCTCCTTTAAACTTCCAGATAGCCTAGTGAGGAATAAAACCCAGCATTTGTAGCTAAAATATATTTTTCTATTCTTCAATTTGGGACCTTCAAGATATTTTGGTACTAAATTCATAACGTCTAGACAGTGTAAAGGAAACCTTTGGGAAAAAACTCTACTATTTTACCTTGTACCTTATACATCAAAACATAGTTTCAATATCTATCATTAATCAAAGAGCTCATTCAATCCCAGTAACTACTATATACCATTTTTTGGTAAAAAGTGTCAGAAGTATCAGGCATTATTATCCATTCCATAGGAACCAACTTTTTTTTAATTCTGATAATCCAGAAGCTATTTTCCTGAAAATAACATATTTATTCCAGATTTCTACATAATCATGCATGACATAAATATGAAGGAAAGTTTGTTACTATCTGCTATTTGGTTACATACATCCTGGTTTTATAGTGAAGACACTGTTCTTTCAAGAAGTCTGATATGCAAGAAGTACAAATAGGAGGATTTTAATTAGCTTAACAACCTAATCCCTAATCTGATTTTCAGATACAAGCCCTAAGATTGAAGACTTATACCCTACATCTATTTTAAGGAACCTTAAACTGAAGAATGAGATCATCTTCTTGTGCCTATTTAAAATATATCCCACACACTCATCTTCCTGAAATTTGTTCAATATTAATATGTTATAAGGAATCTTTACAAAACCAAAGTATTTTCAATCATTTTGTACAACCTAAAAAAATGTCTACAATCACACATTTAATCTTTGGAGAAAATGCATTTCTTAGAATATTCATGTAGTCTTTTATCAGAAAATCTTTTAAGGACACAACCTAAATACAATGCAGATTATATAATAATTTTATATTATCAGTGATACTTTTATGTATAATTTAAAATTGCTTCCATCACAAATCCCTGTATGTCTCAATTATGAGTATGAAAGTTAGGACAGCTTCTACAACTATTAAATATAATATTTCTTATCAACTATTTATTACAATTTAAAAAAAAATGTTGATGATAATATAAATACAGGGAAGTATTGCATGCTAAGGGACCTACAAAGTGTAATTTGTAATTTGAGAAACAAGTTTTAACTAAAATAGTTAAAAAGTTGGATACAACCAATGAAAACTGTATCACACCAGGAAATCCACAAGTTTTCAGTTGGCTCTTAAAGCCCACAAAAATCCATGATTAACTGATTGAACCTCAATCTTGTTCATAGCAATCTAATTTTGCATCTGGCATTGTATGAATTAATATGGGATATAGCAAAACAGAACATGAACTTAGCAAAAATATTCCTTTTCTTCTTTGGATTCTAAAGACACTACAATAACAAATGTATATTAGACTGCACTGGGAAATATTTTGCACAGTTCAGGACAATAGATAATTGCTTGCTCTCCTTCTTAATCTGAAGTAAATCACACTTCACCACCAGTCTTCCCATCTTTCTAAGGCAGTGTTTCTCATCTCTGGCAACTTTATAGTGTGTTGGACTTCAACTCCCAAAATTTCCAGAATACTGGGAATTGAAGTCCATACATCATAAAATTACTAAGGTTGAGAAACACAATTCTACGGAAATAAACACTTGAACTATCATTTCATCCTTCTTCAGTACCTGTCAGCAATACCCACAGCATACACCTAAGATACAATTAGTCTTGGAGAAAATGGGATAGACTGAGGGAACAGCAGCAATTCATACGCTTGCAGTTGGCAGTCTCTGACAAGGAATGAGGAGGCATTAATGTAGTGCAGTGAATCATGAGAACTTAATGCTAACAAGTGAATAAGTTTAAATCGGCAAGAAAAGTTACTTAAATCATTAGTTTAGATCAAATTTCCTACTGAAAAAAGTATTTATTAAATAATGATCACCAATATCAAACAATATTAATATAGTACTGAATAATAGTGTTTACACTACTTAAAAATGACAATTGTAATTCAGCACCAAACTGGGGAACCCAATTTACATGATTTCTCCTAGTCTTACTATCAATTTGTGTTTTCTATTTTTTAATGTTTTACCAACATTTTTTTTTATAAATAAAGGAAATCACTTGAAATATTCTGAAGGCATTTTAGATTGCACTGACACTTTACTGAATGGGCTAACAGAATTTAAATATTGAGACTGTTTTTAGTTTGTATGAAAATGTTTTTTCAATAGCATATGGTATCTTTAATTAATCTTTGCATAATGTATGAAGATTAATTAAAGATACCATATAACACTGATGCAGTTACGAAGTAGGCAAAATATGATTTAAGAAAGAGCTTTTTTAGTTTTTTAAAGAAGTATTTTCACTCACTCTGGCGTGTTTGAATCATATCAGAAACAAAAGAGACCCTCACCATGGTAAATATTTTGGAAACTATTTGGAAACTTAAAAGAAATAATTATAACAAAATATAAGAAGGGATAATGAAAATAGTGAAAAGAACCACATAAGATATTGGAACTTAAACAGAACATCTATACAACTTTAGAACAAATCTAGTGTCCATTAGGGCAGAATGCTCAATTTAGATACAAAGAAACCAACTTTAGATCCCCAAAGTTATGATGTTTCTTTGGATAAGATTAGATTAAGACATCCCATATAGGCTAGCTCACATTTATATCTGGGTACATGGTTGATTGACTATAAATTCAAAATGATCTAGTTGTTCAATATTCAAATACTGAATGCAAAGTCTACATTCACATATTTCTTGCTGTAATCTCATCTCTCAATTTATTCACCTTCAAAAGTTTATTATTAAACTAAATGTTTTCAGTTATTTGAAATGTAGCAACTTTTATCACATTCTTTTTAGTTTTTTATTTTGTCTTTCCTCCAGTGACTCTAAGTGGAATATAGAAACTTTCTTCTATTTTTCTCACAATCATCTCATGGGATAGAGAAATAATGAATGGTCCAAAGTCCATTCATGAACTTCCACACAATTGAGAATGAACTTGAACTTGCATTTTTATCCAACACCTTAACCACTATACCAAGGCAGACTCTTGGTTTTAATCAGAAGGAAAATAGAAACATAGCTGGAATTTGGTAAGTTTAACATGCAGATTTTCAGATGAGGAAATATAATTGACTTTAGTCTCATTTTTTTTTGCTTCTGAAGTATTGTTCAGTGAGTTGTTTACTAAGCAGAAAAATCCGTAACACAAAAAGGTAAAAAAAAACGCTTTGCATTCTTAATAACAGAAATTTCAGCACATTTGAAAATATCAAGAATTACAAAACAGGGGTACATAATGTGCCAGGTTCAATTCTTAAAAAATATACATGAGTAAATAGAGTGAGAACAGAACACCTTGTCTGCACCTTTAAAAGTAGCAGTCTTTTCTCTGGATCCTATGTCAGAAAAACATTGATGCTTTGAAGAGTTACCAATAGTTTCAACGCTTGCCCTTCAAAACAATTTTATTTGCAATATAGTGCAAGAACGTATTTCTCAAGAACTCTCAAGATTTTTGAAAGATTGATGTCACTACATTTGTAGATTTTCCCATTATGAATAAACCTTAATGTATTATTTGAATGTGGCACTTAAATGGGCAAAAAGGATAGTTTGCATCACATACAGTGCCAAATACAGGGAGTACAATATATTAGACCTTACATTCATATACATTATACAAACCAATTACAGATACTTCTGCCTACCTAGACTTGTACCCCCCACAATCAATGTAAGTAATTGCATTAAGAAATACTAAAGTTAACTATTATTGAATCTCAAAACTGTTACATGCCACCCCTTAAGCTTTCAGTCAAAATTGTCGATTTAAGTTTTCTTAAAATCAGAGAGCAGAATGAATTCCTTATTAGGGGAAGAACATGAACCAGGACTATAAAATGCCCTCAGGCAATATTTTAGAAGCCCTTTAAAGTAATTCATACAACGCCCGCTGCCTGACAAGGAAGCTCTCCGAGGACAGGAGGGCAAGCAAGACGATTGTTTTCCCTTACCACTACCCAGTAGACCACGTTTCTCTTCCTCCCCCCTGCCCCAATTCAACTTACCTGCTCAGCAGTGACTGGCTCATTGAGGCGATGCTCAGCTGACAGATGATGCCTGAGAAATAGGGCACGTTTATAATTGCGGGTACCCTTGCAGAGATCGTCGTGACCCCCGCCGCTGCTGCTGCTGTTGTTGTTGTTGCTGCTGCTGCCGTCTGTAGAAGAGGCGGTAGGGACGGCAGCCGCGCACCAAGCACAGGACACCAGTCCCGTCTTCTGACAGTACTGTAGCCACGGGAACTCCTTGAGCCAGCAGCTCTGGAAGGAGACGTGCAGCTTCTGCAGGAGGGACTTGGGCCGGGTTGCCAGCGGAAAGTGTTGGATACTCTCCCCCTCCCCCGCGCCTACGCTGTTGACCTCCGCCTCGTCCCCCCCAGACCGCCTGCTGCTGCTGCAGCTGCCGCCCTCTGCGCCGCTGCCATCACCCAGGCTGCCCCCCTCGCCGTCTTCCTCGTCCTCGCTGCTGTCGCTCAGCGACCCCCCGTCCTGCACCAGCTCTTTCCCCTCCAGCAGCCCCTCCAACTCCAGCTCCTCCTCCTCCCTGCCGCCACCCCGCCCGTTCAACGGCCGCCGCGACCAGCCCGCCCCGTCGCAGCCATTGTTTGCGGCCGCAACCAAGCCCCCGCCACGGAAGGCCAAGGTCCGACGATTCCTCTCGGCGTACATGGGGCCGACCGGGGCAGCGACGGATGGAGCCGAGTCCGAAGGAGGGGTCGGCGACAGCTCTTTTCCGGCACTGTCCGCGGCCTCCGCCTCGGCCACCTCCAGTTCCACAGTCTCCAGCTCCACTTCCTCCTCCACCCCCTGGCCGTTCAACTGCTCGGCTTCCTGACGGACCCAGGCCTCGCCCTGGCCACTGCTGCCACCACTCCCGCTGCTGCCGTTAGCTGTCGGGCCGCCGCCGCCCCCTCCTACGGTGGTGGTGGCGGCGGTGGCGGCGCTGACCAGGCCTCCCCCCCGGAACGCCAAGGTCCTGCGGTTCATCTCGGCGAACATGGCGGGCGACCGCGCGCCCCCCGCCCGCCTGTCTCCCTCCCTCGCG
>JANHJO010002311.1:137640-148551 GCA_032468235.1 Pseudoxyrhopus heterurus | reverse complement strand
AACCTTGGCAACTTTAAGCCTGGCGGACTTTGCTGGCTGGGGAATTCTGGGAGTTGAAGTCCGCCAGGCTTAAAGTTGCCAAGGTTGGAGACCCCTGACCTAAATTACCCTTTATGAAGTTGGCCATGTGTGTTTGTGAGACATGATTTATGATTTAGTATGGCGGGGTGATCCAATGGATAGTTAAATTCAACGACACAGCAAAACGTCTCTGTATCCTTGGCCAGCAGTTTATTGAGATATAAGTTGAGGATCGTATTCTGTATCTTTCACGTCCTTGTGAGACGGCACCCTGGGTCTGTTCCCATCAATAAATGTTAAATTCATATCGTAAAAACTGAGATTACTGAGTGGTGCGGTGGCCTAGAGGTGGAGCTCTCACCTCACAATCAGGAGGCCGGGAGTTCGATCCTAGGTAGAGGCAGATATTTCTCTCTCTGGCCACAATGTGAATATATCTGCTGGAAAAAAAACCTCCGCATTGGCGACAGGAAGGGCACCTGGCCAGTAAACACTCCGCTACCTCCATTCAGTTGCCCAGACTCCACCCCGAGGCAAGGGATTATGGGGCCGTTAAAAGAGGATGATAAAAAAAAAATGAGATTACTCACCTCCCTGGTTTTTCCTTCTTTTCTAGGGATGGATGTTTCCAAAGCCACCAAATTTTTTGTCTCGACGGGACGTCGGATGGTCACCATTGGTTTTGCCTTGCTCATCTTATTCGTGCTGGCATGGGCTTACATTACGGGCATCCAGCTGGTCTCCGACCAATACCACATCATGGCCTTCGGCCTCTACGGAGCCTTCCTCACCTTCCACCTCATCATCCAAAGCTTCTTTGCCTTCCTGGAGCACAAGAGGATGCGGAGGGACTCGCTGTCGTGCAGCTACACCAAGTCGGTGGCCCTCACCATCTCTGCTTTCCAGGAGGACCCAGCCTACCTCCGCGAGTGCCTTCAGTCGGTCAAGGCAACCCTGTATCCCCCGGAGAAACTCCGGATCATCATGGTGGTGGACGGGAACAGCAACGAGGACCGGTACATGATGGAGATGTTTCAAGAAGTCTTCGCTGGAGAAGATGTGGGCACTTTTATCTGGGAGAACAACTACCACCACCAGCCTCAGTTGGACATGGAGAAAGGGGACAGTGGTTACCAGACTGGGGATGAGCCCTCGGACTACACCGAGATTGATATGGAAGATCCCGGCCAGCTGGTGGTGGAAGAACTGATCCGCACCAAGAGATGTGTCTGCATCATGCAAAAATGGGGTGGGAAGCGAGAAGTCATGTACACGGCTTTCAAGGCCCTTGGGAACTCAGTCGACTATGTTCAGGTACCGACTTTTTTTTTTCTTATTCTTTTATAGGACTAGGGCCGTGATGATGAACCTATGGCACTCTCAGTGGGCATGCTCGCCATCGCCAACTCTTCTGGTTGATGGCTGGCCAGCTGGACTTCGTGGCCGCTGGAAAACAGCCCGAAAATCGGCCAAAAAACAGGCTGTTTTCTGGGCCATTTTCAGGCTGTTTTCCAGGGCATTTTCAGGTCATTTTTCGGGTTGAAAACGACCTGCAAAACGGCCTGAAAACAGCCAAAAAAATGACAAAAAACAGGCCGTTTTCTGGGCTGAAAACAGCCCAAAAAACGGCCTAAAAACAGACCAGCCAAAAAACAGGCATGCACACACCAGCCAGCTGGTCTTCAGTTTTCTGGTGCTGTGGCTCAAGTGGTAAGAACACAGTACTGCAGTACTGCAGATCGGCAGTTTGGCTGATCGAATCCCACCAGCTGCAAGGTCAGCTCTGCCTTCCATCCTTCCGAGGTCGGTAAAATGAGAACCCAGATTGTTGGGGGCAAGAGACCGTGGGGAATTCCTCCGCACCTCCCCCTCCGCTTCCCGCCTCCCTCGACCCGGGCATCGAGCGCAGAAGGGCGCGAGGTTGCAGCCCCGGCGCCGACCTACTTTGCTCCACGAGGGTCCGAGGGCTGCTTTCCGTCCTCATCTTGGGGCGCTCCAATCGCAGCGGGGCCGCGGCCGCGGCAGCCTCGGGTCGCATAGCTCACTCGCCCCCCCCCCTTTCCTCCCTTTTGTTAGCCCTTCGCGGCTCCGAAGGACGCGCCTCTCCCTCCCGCTCCGGCTCCCGGCGAACTGGCCCTTCTCCGTTGGGCGCTCTGCGAGGATCCCGCTCCGCTTTCCGTCTCTCGCAGCTGCTTCCTTGCCCGGATTTCTCTCGTCTTTCGGCGGCTGTTTCCTCCCCGCGAGCATCGGCGCTTTGGCTCCCCGCCCCCAACCCCCGAGCGTGCGGCGCGCTCTCGCTCCCTTTTCAAAGCTTAGGTTGTTAATACCACCCTTTCTTTACCCTCCGCCTCTTCCCCCCCGAAGCCTTTTCTTCCCACCCCTCCCCGGCCTGACCCATCTTGACTCCCTTCCAGTGAGCTAATCTACTGCTGGCTGAAAAACAGGCCCTGTTTCTATGGAAACCCCGGATACGGGAGAATTTGGGGAGGGGGTACTGTTGGGGCTTCGGAGACATTTGGGGTCCCTGAGTGAAAAAGTGAGGATGCACTGAAGAGGGGAAGCATCTCAATTCTGCTGGTTTTTGCTCTTCAAAAAAAAAAAAAGTAAAATCTTTTTAAAAAAAATTCTCTGATTTTGCTATCAAAGGAGATGTGTTTATGCTGAGTGCCTTGTGGGACTGAAAGCAGAAGAATTAAAATAGTACAACATGCTAAGTTAGCTTCACCAGTTAGCTGAATAAACCATAACTGGCTAGTTATGCCTAGTCATAAATCATGTTTAGAGAAATCGCATTGCTGAGTTGATTCAGCATTTTGGCTTAGTGCACTGTGTGAATCATGTCTAAATGAATGTCACACCTACCTATTAACTGAGTTATTGTAGTATACTGTAACAGTGGTTTGTTTACAAAGGACAATTAGCTGATTTTACAAATCGCACACAAACTCAAATTTATAAATTTGACTGAGATCACATTACAAAATCAATCACATTCTGTCTTATTTGAATGTGTTTGAGTCTAGTGCCTTCAGTGCTTCTGAGAGTGGCAAACCATGGCTGTCAGTAATCACTATGTTAACTAGTTACAACTAAGGCAACAAACCATAGCTAAATAAATCATAGCTTAAAAGAACATAGGAATTCAGCTTAACTGCTAGAGACATATGTACATATAGCATTACAATGTAGTCAGTGTTTTTTTTATCAAAGCTTAGCAAGGTTAAGTACCAAATAATTTCTCCTCAGATCATTTACTTTCAAAATGCTGTAACCACCTGTACAAGGAAGTT
This sequence comes from Pseudoxyrhopus heterurus, assembly GCA_032468235.1. Lineage (NCBI taxonomy): Eukaryota > Metazoa > Chordata > Lepidosauria > Squamata > Pseudoxyrhopus > Pseudoxyrhopus heterurus. The sequence continues at coordinate 145,240 of JANHJO010002311.1, read as the reverse complement.
TTAAAGTATTTTTTTTCAGTAACTATACAAAATAATGATTAGTTTCTATCAAAAAAAGCCATGCCTATTTTGGGGGAAGCGGAGGGAATGGGAGATTTTTCCTTGGATTCATGAGGCCCAGTTCTCTCTTTGCTCCCCCAAATTTTTGAAGCTATTTCAGGGACCCTTCTCTTGATTTGTTTTGTTTTGATGTTGTCATCTTTTTCTTCTCTTTGTAATGTGGTAGGCTTTTGTGTTTTTATTTCTGTATTTTATTTCTGTGTTATTTTCTTTGTGAGTTGCCAAGACTTGTTTTGATTGTGGCTGCATAGAAATATGTTTAATAAATAAATAAAGAGCCCTACTGGTGATACAGGAGGGAATTTGACTCATTCATCAAATTGTCTTACAGAATGCTTAATTTACCAGGTGGTGTGTCTAAATTATCTTGGGGTCTTTTTGTTTTGTTTTCTAGAAGTTTGTGTCCAGTCCTTTTATAAAAATTGCTTGAATGTTATCCTGTAGTAGTTGGTTATAGTGATGTATGTTCAGAGACACACAAACAAAAATATTGAATAAAAATGAGATATAAATTTATCCAGTAATTGCATACACCCTATCAAAATATTGGGGGGGGGGGTGCCTTTGAGTTAGCTTTTGACTTCTGGCAACTAACTGCCTGATCTAATTCTTGCAATTTTCTTGGCTATATTTGAGAGGTGACTTGCTTTCTTCCAAGGGCTGAAAAAGTGACTGGCCCAAGGTCACCAGCCGGCTTTATGCTTAAGGCAGAACTAGAACTCACCATCTCCAAGTTTCTAGCTTCAGGCCTTAATCCTGATCCCTTAATCATTACACAAAACTGTCTCTCTGGTTATCACTTGGTAAATGATAATCCTCAATTTTTTTTTCTTTTCCATAGTACACATTTGTATCTACCTTCCTACTATATTTTTGAGTGAAGTAACTTTGTCTATTGATAATAAAGGATGGGGTGTTTATGGTTCCCCCAATTTTCTGCACCATCATTGACTGTATTATTTTAGGCTGTTGGTGTTCTAGTTTAGAACTATTTGAAGAGGAATTTTCTGAACTAAGGAAATATTTCAAGCCACTTCTGCATTCTTAAATACAGGATTTTCATAGAGACACTTTCACATGGAAACATCAGTTTCAGTTCATTTCTAACATCTGTGCCTCTAGACAAAACAATGAGTCCAAGTACAAGTGTTAGTTAATATAACAGGACTAGAATGTATATAGAGTTGTGAATTTTCAGGTTTAAGATTTAACATATGTAGTTGTTGCTGACAGTATGTATATTTGTAATTCGTTTCCAGGTGACCTCATACTGTAGTTTTCTTTTCTAGACAAATTTGTGAATGTACATGATGATGATGTCAAATAACATTTTCTGTTTCTATAGATTAAAAACTTTTGCTTTAATAATTTCAAGGAATCACAAGATTTACTGTTTCTCTTCTCTATCACTTATTGTGGGAGCAAAAGAAGAGATCTGTCAATTGTAAATGTTTGTACAAATACATCAAGCACCTTTTTCACCCTCATTATCACTAGCTATAATGTTTTAACCTTCACTCCTTTCTATTTTAATTATCACAATTTATTCATATAATCACCCATTTAAAGGGATATGACCTAACCCCATCCAATTCACCCAGACTAAAAAAAATACATATAGGTAGACCTCAATTTACAACAGATCATTTAGTGACATTCAAGTACAATTACACTGGAAAAGTGACTTATACAATCACTACTCACACAATAATTGCAGCATCTCCATGGTCATGTGTTCAAAATTCAGTTGCTTGACAATTGGCATGTTTTGTTACATTTGCAGCATCCTAGAGTCAAGTCATTGCCATTTGCCATTTGCAATCTTTTCAGCCACCTTCTGACAATCAATGGGAGAAGGCAGATTTATTTAAGATCATGTGATTCACTTAACTGCTATAATTCACTTAACCATGGCAAAAAAGGTAATGAAACTTCTGTTTTTTACATATTGCCTCTTTCAACTATCAGGGGACAACTAAGTAGAAATGCTATTCCTTAAAAGTGGGAAATCCTGACCCAAAGGAGCATTATTTGTTGTTGTTAGTTGCGAAGTGGTGTCCGACCCATTGCGACCCCATGGACAAAGTTCCTCCAGGCCTTCCTGTCCTCTACTATCCCCCGGAGTCCATTTAGGCTTGCACCGACTGCTTCAGTGATTCCATCCAGCCACCTCATTCCCTGTCGTCCTGTTCTTCTTTTGCCAGCAATCACTCCCAGCATTAGGCTCTTCTCCAAACTATTTGAGTTTCATCTTCAGGATCTGGCCTTCTAAAGAGCAGTCAGGGTTGATCTCCTCTAGGACTGACCGGTTTGATCGCCTTGCAGTCCAAGGGACTCGCAAATGTCTTCTCCAGCACCAGAGTTCAAAAGCCGTTACTTCTATTCAATGAGAAGAGTCGTATGCTTAAACAATCTCCATGTAAGTTCTATGACTGCCACCTACTGAGCAAAGAATAAATTACATATTCAGGGCCTGTATCTTCCCATTTGGGCTGACCAACTGGCCTCTTTCTCAAGAAAAATTGAAAATTATTTTGTTCCTATGGCATGGAATACCCTACAACCTCAGTCCCCAAAGTCCAGAAAGGCTTCCCTTGCATGCAGGTGATAAAAATACAATAGTAATGTTAAACATTTGTTGCAAGGGTCTACAATCATTTCCCAAACACATTAAGAGTTTGAACTGCACAAATTACATTGCATTTGCATTGTATCTAAGGCAACGTACATAGAATATCACAATGAATGCCTCACTGGGGAATGAATACTTCTCACCTCTAACATCTGACACCTAAAAATACACCAATACAAGATATTATATATTGCAAAATGCTTTACGTAATTTCCAACATTCCATTGGATTGGCAAGAATAAAAAGGCAAAGTCTCCAGCAGATTAAGCTTGACTCCTGGTGACTTCTTTTTAAATTAAACATGACTGGAGAAAACAAATTCAGCCTAAAATAGGCTGAGCAGAAGGTTCATTTAAGGCTGATGGAGAGAGGACTTTAAAATCCCTTCTTTTGTTCTGTGAGGTGTTCCTAATTTCAAGTCTGGGAAATGTTGGAGAGTAGAGGCATGTTTAACAATTATTTTTTTTTGCACAAACTCCTCTGAACTCATACCAAATCTGTAGATTCTGTATTTTGACATAAGTCCAGGACAGCTTTCTCAAGTTGGAGGCTGGTAGTTGGACTACAATGGCTGTTCTTTAAAATTCTTGGGTTCCCAGCTAATTCAGAATATTCAGGGTGCAAACAAGCAGAAGGCCATGAAAGGAGCTTCCAGAAACCATAAAACCGAATCATATTTATTAAAATTGTCCCATTTACTAACAGCACCAGAGGTCTTTCCCCAATCTGCTGCAGTAGGCCTGAGCAATGGGGACAGTTTGGAATTCAACTCACAAAGGGGTTGCTTTTTGTGTAAGATATTCAGTAGCTGGAACAGTGAGTTGTGGAGTGAGCCACAACACACATTTGTGGCTTGTTGGAGGGGGCTGGCTCCTATCTGAGCCAATCTGCACTGTGATTGGTTACTGTGGTGTGGAGAGTTCCCCCCCTCTTTTTCTTCTGTGTGCCCTGTAGTTTACCTCATGATGCTCCTGCTTTTTAATTTACTTGACAATGCTACTGTTTGCCTGACTATCTTGTTTTATGTAAATATATTTATTTATATAAAACTACAAGTTTGTGCCAGGGTCTAGGATTGCATTTGGACATTGGCTGAACAAATTCCCTGACACTTGCTGGGCAAGATTTATAGCCTTTGAACCTCTGTCTTCTTCTCCATCTGGAAGCTCTCAGTTTAGATATCAACAAGGGAAGGTTACCTATTCCAGAGGATTAAGTGTCTAGCAGGCATTTGGGCACCTCCTAAAACAAAAGAGAGAAGTAATTATCCCATTGGCGTTAGAGCAGAAAATTTGTTATCTCATAATTTACAACAGTAAATAGAGTTAGCTTGTCTAAGCCTCTTGTCTAGGTGTTAATTTAAAAAATGCATGTTAAACACAGGATAGCTGCCAATACCCCCCGATTTGCACAGCCAGATTTCATTAGATAATAGATCCAGGTTATCTGGATGGTACAAGACTAGCAAGGGCTGGATTGGAAAATGTTTGTTTGATTGTGACTATCCTGTTTTTGGAACATAATGACATTTCTTCATGACTAGGTGATTTTAAGCTCAGCCTGACACCATTTCAGATATATTTTAGGATACAACATTAAACATCATGGACAAAAACTCATTGTGTCAGATAACTGTAGTATTTTTGCCCCAAGGACCTTGGAGCTTTACAAAACATTAAACTAACTAGTCTTTCATAAAAAATAAATTCTTTAAAAATAAACACAATAATTGGGGTCCTGTTACATGCTAAGCCAAAAAACACGGCTTACAAATCACAATAGCTAAGTTCCTACAATATGCTAAACTGTATGCAATATTTAAACTTTAATGCCACACATTGATTAACAATTGGTCAAGAAGAATAGTATAACAGAGTTATTTTCATTGTGTTTAGCTTGTGTGGAAATCTGGCACAAACTGCAATAATGACAAGTGATAAAATTGACAATACCATCATGCAAAGCCAAAGTTTCAACTCTCTTCCCTAGATCTATTATACAACTGATATGGAAAAGCTTGATAATAGACTTTGGTTCTAGAAGAGCCCTACAATTTTTGACTTGTCTTTTTACAATTGCTACCAGATGCAAGCTTAACATGAGTTGCATTTCTGAATTGTACAAATGTTTTATTAGAGTGGATTTACACATTGCCCTAAACTATGATTTTACATAATCCAGTTTTGTTATTGATTCCAAATGGTTACATTCATGCAATACAGTAGTTTTCTAACAAGAACAATCTGAGAATTTGAAAACATTTTGATTTATGTCAGACATACAACCAGACAAGAGGATATTTTAGCAATAGAGTATAGAGAAACAGAATATTTACTTTACAGAGGGATATTATTATTTATTAGAGTTTTATACCACCTTTATTATTTTATAAGTAACTCAAGACAGTAAAACTTACATAATACTCTTTCTTCCTCCTATTTTCCCACATGAACAACCCTTGAGATGGATTGGGCTGAGAGAGAATGACTGTCACCCAGCTGATTGTCATGTCTAAGCTGGGACTAGAACTCATAGTCTCCTGGTCTTTAGCCTGGTGCCTTCACCACTAGACCACACTAGCTCTCCTTTTGCATATTTTAAAATTCTAAAATTGTACATATTTTAAAGAATTCTAAAACAATAATTTTCTTCAAACACTGAACATTTAAAAGCTTTCTGATGTGGCAATTATTGCAGTTACCCAAATAGAAAAATCAGCTGAAATTAAAAAAAATCCTTCTCTCCCAGCTGCAGCAGCTAATTTTTATATTTAATTGATAAGAAAAATGTCTCCTTTACCAGACTTTATTTACTCAGACAAAAAAGAGAATCAAGAGATTATATTATAATTATATCAAAAAATAGTGCATTAGGCAACTACAGTATGTGGCATTTTCTTAATAAAGAAAAGAGGTATAATGAGAAATCATTGTATTTAGACTTTAAGAAGCAGAGCAGGTTAATCCAGATAATTACACTTTATCTGCAGTTAAGTACACGAGAACAGGACTATAATTCTATATGGGCTTATTCAGAAGTAAATTAGTTTGAGTTCAGCAAGACTAATAGTCTAATATTAGGATGCTTGTTTTGCAAAGTATTGATCTGGAGATCTAGTCCTCGATATTCAGCCTTGGTTCCAAGTGACTGGATCTGTGAGGGCCCTAGTCTCTGCCTGTTACTTGTGAATGCCAGGTTGGTTTGAAATATGTCTGCCCTTGTCCTTGATTGTATTATGGATGAGAGTGCTGATCTGGCATGTGTAAGCTAAATCTGAGTTGGCTTAAAGGGAGGATGTTCCATTTCCCCATTTTAGGTTAGTGTACAACCTGGATATTCTCCTGGACACACAGCTACTGCTCAAAGAAGAGTGGCAGCTTTGGCCAGGACAGCCTTTGCACAGGTCCATCTTGTGTACCAATTGCAGTCCCTCTGAATTTCCTCAGATGGTAATTAAAAATTACTACAATTATTGAAATTAAAAGCGCTTGTTTCTGGATGACATTCAGAGGCCCAGGGTGTGTTTTGGACTGCACAAAACTCCCAGTGAAGTCAATACATGAAGTCCTCGACTTATGACCACAATTGAGCCCAAAATTTCTGTTGCTGAGACAGTTGTTAAGTGAATTTCCCCCATTTTATGACCTTTCTTGCCACACTGATTCAGTTGATTCACTTACTAGCATGGTTGTTAAGTGAATCTGGCTTCCTCATTGACTTTGCTTGCCAGAAAACAGCAAAAGGTGATCACACGACCTCAAGACACTCTAACCGTCATAAATAAGAGCCAGTTGCCAAGTGTCTAAATTTTGATCACATGATGCTGCAACAGTTGTGTGAAAAGTGGTCATATCACTTTTCAATGCCACTATAACTTCAAATGGACACTAAATAAACGAAGACTACCTGTAGAATTTCCACTGAGAAATGTACTTTTTAAAAAAGAAAAAAACTAAGCATAAATTCCAATGAGCTGCCTGCCTTGATTGCAAATAATAATCCTCTTATTATGGTGGCCTAAACTTTCTTAGACTGATCTCCTCTAATAGGTTTATCTGCAGTCACAGACTTCAGCCCTATTTTCTGAGTTCTTGGGACACGTTGAACCCTAAGGGGACCTTGGGGTTTGTCAAGAAAACATGAGGCCAAAACTGCAGTTAACTCGTTCCATGTACTATGTGAAAAAAGAAAACCAACCTCAGCATTGTTGCAATACCGGAACTATACTCGGCTTGCATTTTATGATACCCTTAAATGACCTATTTCCACCTCCCACCCCCCACCGTCCTCGGTTTTCATCATCCAGGATTTATCGCCTGTTCATAAGATGGCCTGATAGGCATTCGATTTTTAAAACGAAAAGGCCAAGCTCAAGCTTTCTAGACCTTTCCCAATGTTCTCCTCTTTTCCACGCGTGGTGACGATCAACGCAGGCGCTTTATCGCACTTCGAAAGGTGTTACTGTCCCTGATACAGAAGCTCTGCGAGCTTATGATTTGCGGCCTGTCTCTTTAAGAGACGGGAACCTCACCCGCCCGAAGGGAGGGGATCCCGGAAGCCTTTGGAATTGGAACGTTGTCGCTTGTTTTCGTTCCAAACTGCCCTCCCGCCGGATTCGATGGAACGCCCGCTCCATTGAAGGGGACCTGAGCTTCTACAGGCGGCGTCCCCAATCCATCCAGGTAGCAACTGTAGGGGAAAATTCATTCCCCCCCCCCTCGAAAGAAGCCAGAGATGAAAACAGTAGCGCTTTGCAAATTACTGTAAAGCGAAAAGGAAACAACGAGAAAAAGAAAAAGAAAAACCACCTTAGGTGAGCACGTGAATTCACGTTAGCCACCGCCGGGTAGGCTTTCCGCTACGTGCCCCGTGATTACCAAAAACACGGAGGAGATTGCATCTCTAAAT
>JANHJO010002311.1:96339-115225 GCA_032468235.1 Pseudoxyrhopus heterurus | reverse complement strand
CAAGGCGACAATATACAGCCTTGCCGAACTCCTTTCTCAATTTTGAACCAATCAGTGATTCCATGTCCAGTTCTCACAGTTGCTTCTTTTTTCTAGACTAGCCAAACCCAAATCCTGGAACCCTTCTTCGTAAGTTTTAGTCTTCATCTTTTAGAGCTGACAATGGCAAGGCACTTCTGAAAAACCTTACCAAAAATCCCTTCAGGAACCAGCCCAGGCAGTCAGCAGGAGTCAAAATTGGGCTTGAAGGCGTGCACACACACACACACAAATACATAAATTAATATTAAAAGGCATAAATGTTTTGGATGTCAGATATATGGTGATTGTTTCTGTGCCAAAGTTATGGAGGGAAATACACACTTAAACCTAGTTATATGCATCCAGGGCAGCCACAAAGTAGAAGAAACATCTTGGTTTGTACAAAGAAGTGAGGCATCTTAGTAGGTTCTGAAACATTTACTGCCTCAGTAAAATAGGAAATGGATATTCCTACTTTCGCGAAGTTTATTTTGGTGCATTTTTCAGAAATAAATACTTGTAAAATATTTTTTGTTCTTCTCTAAATTCTCTCCTTTTTCTGCTTCACCCATCTCCACCATAATAAAAATACAAATCCATCTTTAGGTAGTAGCAAAGAATCAGCAAATGTATGATGTATTCAATGCTCTAAAACATTTTAGAAATCCTGCAGTGTGTTTTGGCTGTACGTTTATAAATGGTAAAATACAGAATATGTTGTATTGAAACTATTAATTCCAGGCAAATCTGTCACAGAAAGCTACTTTATGTTACTCTGTTTTCTCATCAGTCGCATTATGCAATACCACAGGGATTCCCAATTGGTGGAATTCTGCATTCAGTACCTGATTTTGCAGTTTCTGTGTTAACTCTGCTAAACATATGCACTTGAGATTTAAAGGACTGCTTACTACTTTATATTTGTCTTACAGGGCAAGTGAAGGTGTACATGTTAATACTCACTACCGCCAATTTGTACCACCACCGCGGTTTGCAGTAGTCGTCGGTGAAGCAGCCAGTGGTCTCATGTGGTTCTGGATTTTGTGGCGCTTCTGGCATGACCCAGATGAAGTGCTGGTAAGAGCTGTTAGAATGGCTGTAAAGCAACTGTAAAGCAATAGCTTTCTTAACACAGAATATATTATAGTACCTGGGTGAAAAGCCGTTCTGTTTTACTTGTGTCACATGTTTATTTTAATACATATGAACCACAGGAGCATCTTCTCTCTCTCAAGATGCGAGAGCTTTGTAGAATCCTGCTGCTTAAACTAGGAGTTCACTTAGTGCAACATGTTGCCTATTTAACCTTATCTGGAGCATCAAGCTAATAATAATCATCCCTATGCACCTCCAACATAACCTGATATATTCCTCACAGTCTTCCTTAGGAGAACTTTTGGGGCATTAAAGACAATTTTCTAGTGAAGTTAACCCCAATTTAGACCATCTTCAGATTATATGCTTCAAGTCTCATCAGCGTCAACAAGGATTGTCTTTTTTGACAATTCTTTTAGTCTGTCAAAAATTCTAGAACTGAAACGGGTTATTTTAACTGACATGTTAATAACATGGTTGTTAAGTGAATCTGGCTTCCCCATTCACTTTGCTTATAAGAAAGTCACAAAAAGTCCAGGTCACCTGACCCTGGACACTGCAACCGTCATAAAATATGAGTCAGTTGCCAAGCATTCAAATTTTGATCACATGACCATGGGGATGCTGCAATGATTGTAGGTGTGAAAAACGGCCGTAAATCACTTTTTCCCAGTGCTGTTGTAACTTTGGTCACTAAATGAAGTGTTGTAAGTCAAGGACTATCTATGTGACGTCCAGTCATCACTACTACATGTTCAATGCCATCTTAAGCTTGGTCACTGAACGAATGGTCATTAAATGAGGATCATTTATGTACACACAACAGTATAAGAAACAGTGACCTGGAGTATATGGGAAAAAAATCCCAACCAGCTGAAGAGTCCTTTGTAGTTGCAGAGCGTTCTCTTAAGAAGTGGCAAACAAGCAATTTATTATATTGGTTTACACACATAAGATACCTTTTTCCTGCATATCATATTACTGTTAGATTTAGGAAAAGAACAGTCTTGTCCTTGATTATACATGGTTATTTCTTGCTTCTTTCTCTGGAAATTTGTATAAGATACCAAAGCTTGGACAAAGTTTGTTTCCAAGTCTTGCACATTGTGTCCTCTTACTGTTATTCCCATGCCAGCTAGTATTTTGTTTTATTCCTTTTATTCCTCCTGCTACAGCGATGGCTTCTAGCTTCTTCTATGGTGTTCCTTACCTATGGCTTGGATTGTGTTTGCTAATCTTTATTAACGGGAGAATTCAGCAGGCAGCATTCAGAGACTTGAATATTTAAATAATCGTTGCAATCCTATTTTCAGACACTTATAATACTAATTGGAATCGGCCAATAATCCCATTCCACAGACTGTATGTAATGTAGCTTGTTCAGACCAAGACTGACTAAACAAGATCACATCTTAATGAGAGAACTGCTACTGAAACACAAGTTGGAGAATTGTTATGCTTCTCCCAATAATGCTGAATATGGCTTTTTAAGATTATTTAGGCATCCCAAAATTGGAATGCAAAATTCTACTCATATTTTCCCCCCCCAAGACACCAATTCTGTCATACTGAGTGATCTTTTGACAGGAGTTCTAAAAAATCCAACTTTGGTTGGGACGCTGTATTTGGAAGGGGAACAAAGCTGTGTACAAGCTTTTATGTATCCTTGAAGTATTTTTGGATTATAGCAATGCTCCAAATCTAGGATTATCTGATTTTGTCTGCTTGCAGAAGTGCTTGATTCAAGGCTGTGAAACTATTTTCTGTTTGGAAAGTAACCTAAAATGTTAAACTTTCTATTTTTCCCTAACAGGGTCACTTTCCTTACCCAGATCCTTCTTTGTGGACAGATGAAGAGCTAGGAATTCCTCCAGCTGATGAATAATAAACATGTGATTTCAAAGTGGCTCTTAAAATAGGATACTTTGCTTAATAAGAAAGCATTAATTAAGATCTACTGTTGCAAAATAAGGAATATAACATTAAAATTGAACTACACCAGAAATGTCTGCAGTGCTATTTCTTATTTCCCACTTGTAGGGGCATATTTCACCATCTTGTTTCACCTTGTATTTTGTTTCAACCTATTTATTTTCCTAATAACACCAGGAATTAGTCAGATGTGGAACATCAACATTCACTTTTTAAAAATTAAATAGCAGTAAGCAGACTTAAAAAAACACTTGAATCAGTATTTAGAATCTGGTCTCAAGGATGGAGTTGTGTTATGACAGACTGTGCCTGTCTTGTTCAAATGTAGTTTGAATAGTTATTTAAATTTACTTAGAGATTCATCTAAATTATTTGTCTTAATTGCTTAAAGACTTCTGGAAAGATATATACGGAAAATATTTTGCTTTACATAAGAGTATGAATTTTAACTAATAAACTATAAAGCCAGATCACGTGTTTTATTTTACATTCTGTATGTTTCTACCAATATATTACTGTGTTGCATTTAAAAACAAAGACATTCAGAGCTAATTCTCTGATTATACATCCAGTTCCTGCTCAAGAGCTCAGTTTCATTGATACAATTAATGCTCTGAAGTTCCCATAATGTAGTTGCAAATATAATCCTTATTATATTAATGATATGATTTCATGCAAAGTGTTCTCCATGCAGTCAATCTTTATTATAGTAGTATTCACATCAAATACATATAACTTTTAACCTTTTATATAATACAGAGTTCTTTAAATAACTTTACACAAATAGTTCTTCAGTCTTAATTTTCAGCTGACATTTTTTTTTTAAATTGTATGTCTCCATGCTCGCTAAACCAAACTGGACAATATTTCCCACTGTACAAATTTACATGAGAGAAAAAAGCTCAAAATACAAATGAAAGGAATTTATGCTAGAGGATTCTAACAACTGAAATCTGTATAAGCTTTTACAGTCAACATCTGGAGAAAAGGAAAGGATGGGTGATGGGAAAACGCTGCAGTGATCAATAAAACAAAGCTGAAAATATATTTCCCTGTGAATTAAAAATACCGGTAAGTGCAGTCCTCATAAACATTGTTTTTAACTGTTACTTTAAAAAAAACCTGAATATTGTCTCTTAAAGAGGAAAAGAGTCAAAATTTCAGTTTGGGAGGATGAAACATTTGTGTGGGGGGGGGAAATCTTGAAGGAATACAATGTTGAGATAAATTTTCACTGCACTAATTAAACACATTTTTTCACTAACATGTTAGAATAACCTTGTTCAGCATTTTTTTGGTTGATCTTTGCAGTCACTTCCATAGTATTTAACTTTCTAATGTTTTAAGCTGGACAAATTCTACATAAAGGTTCTTGTTCATCACTTTAAAGGCTGTAAGGGAAAGCCTATGGAAAGAACTTAGTATCTATAACATCTCCACACTCCTGTATAGACATTTCCTATCAATACAACAGAGTCCCTAATCATGAACAACTCTGTTTTCCATGACTGCAAATCCCTGAAGTGATGATTAACACACAGAGGGAAACACTTAGTGAATGTGGTGAGAAGTCATTGGAATGAAATTCTCCAATGATGCAGTGGAGAGAATATCCAGTTAGTGCAATTTCCCTACCTAATCGAAGAGAAGCAGCACAATTGAAAAGGGGGAAAGGTCAACCCACATAATCAAGCACTTAACAGTTTTTATATAAATTCTTTTAAGAAAATAGTGTAAAGAAGATAAAGCCTTTTTGTATTCCAGAGACAACAGAAAATCGGGGAATTTATGGTTTTCAGCTGCTTAGAAACTATCTTTTTTTTTTACCCATCACTGGTCCCTAATAACCCAAAGAGGTGCTGGTTACGAAAGCAAACTTCCTCTATTTAGGCCAGAAGGGCTATTGCAGTCCAGTAGTTGGGCCTCTAGTGCTCAGTCTCAATGACTACGTAATTCGGTCACAATATAACCTCATATGCTCTGTACTGAAATATAGAGCAACACTATTTAGGAATACAATAAGCTCAGTTTTATTCTGTAAAAATTGGGTGTTCAGCACATTCTTGACAACCAACAGGCAACACCAGTTTTACCATATAGCAGTTATTTGGGACGATAGGTGCTGCCATACACAAACAGATTTTATAAAAAAAGTAAAAAGCAAGGATTATGGGTGAGCCAAAGAGTTTGGTTGTCATGAATGTATGAACTCTCCCCAAAGCCGGGAGAGAATGACCCTAAATAATATTGATCACTGCTACTTTAATCACAGAAAACAAAAGGGAAAAAAACAATCTGGAAGGAATGAGGTGGATTTCTTTAACCATTCACAGCTTTAAATTTCAAAGTACACTTATTGCACTTAAGTTTTTATTTTTATCTTTTAATTCAAAAGTTAACTTAAACTCAGACTCATACTCTGAATGCAAATAATAGTTCCCACTGTTCCCATTCGTTCTCTATTGGTTCATTTTTCTTCCATTTCTGCACATGCCTGAATGAATGTTTCCCTATCAACTTATCCTCTCTAATGTATATAAATACTAACGTTCTAGCAGAATCCCAACACACTACAGAAAAAAGTGGACAGCTATAACTAGGTTGAGCATAAAGTAGAACACAGAATCTGGGAAAGCCTAACAGTTCAAAACTGTCACCCATTTTAATATTTTTCTAACCCAGAAAGGAAGCAGAAATAATTCTAACATTTACTTTTTAATATATTTTAACTGGAATATAATAAACATAATCACTCTGACATTTACAAAATAAATGTCCGGGTTCAGAATTCCATCTGTCAAAATCGGGATTACTGTATGTAATTGCTGCAATTTATGCGAATTTATCTTGAAGTAGGTCTTCAAGAACAGTGGGTCTTACTTTCACATTTTAAGAAATGCTTAAGATTATGCCACAGAAGGTTTATTTTGCTATTTTAAAATATTTTTGGCCTGTTGATATTAAGTATTTGTAAAGTTTAACATCCCAGTGGATTTAATATGTCTTAAACTCTAATGAAGGTGGGAAGGACCAATCAAAAAACTATGTAATCCCCGTCTTCACAAATATAAATTTGGAACAGGATACCAAATCACATTAGCTCCTATACTGTTTCTTGGCTATCCATATTTTTTCAAATTTATTATCTCAAAATAATATCTCAAAATGTTTAGGTTGGGATTTTCAGATTTCCAGTTCAACAAGTTTCCTGAAGAACAAGTGAAGCAAATCTTTGATGCTTTTCTCACTAAGAGCCTTGACAACTTTCAGCTAGTATAATAGTCTCCAGACCTTTGTTTTCGATTAACATAGTAAGAATTATAGCCCAACATATTTAGGGGGGTAATAGCACAGACAACTGCATGAACTATTTTACCCTTCCTCAAAGGTATGTTTAATGTTCTTTCTTTTATAAAATGGTTCTTCAATTTTGCCTATAGTGTTATAAATAATAACAGTTTATTGTTTCAATAACTTGGGATATAGTGCTGATTTGGGGAGTAAATACTACATGAACACAGTATATTTGGAACACTCCAGAAAAGACCAATGTCAGTCATGGAGATCAAGTCGCTATTCATTTTATTGCGATTTAAACAGGAGATTTTGCTTTGTGCACAAGTTCCTGTATTTCTACCCAGGTTTGAAACTGTAGTGTATTGGGAGTCAAAGTAAATTTGCTGTCCTGTAATATAAACATCTCAATATTGTGGTCATTTTTTCTTGCTTTTTAAAAGGCACAACCATTTGGCAAATTGTTAAGGAAAATTTCCCAGATTGAACGTGAGAGATCCATTATAAAGCAAAATGTATTTACTAACATTTGTGCAAGCACAGACAAGGCTCATACAATACAAAAATAAAGGCAAAATAAATGTTTTGCTGATCGTCTAATTCTGCAAATAAAACTTAGTGAAACTTCATGAAGAAACCAAGAATAATACACCAAACATTTTTAGTTATGCCCACAGTTGGAAAATTGAATCAAACTTCAATAAAATAATTCACAATCTACCCACCATTCTGTTCTTTTTGAAAGGCTACTAACCATTTTACAGTTAATTTGTAAATTAGTGTATAACTTTCATATTACTGAAATATGTGATGTTTTGATGAGGTTTTTTACTACAAATGTGGTGAAATAATGACATTCTAAACGATAAAAAGTCTACTGGTTTAGTGTACAGTAACTTCCTGGAAAAACTGGTGCCTTTCTCCTCCATATACAATTGGTGATTAAACATGAATTATATTTAACAGTACAAATTCCTATCCAATGTGAGTGATATGCTTACAAAAGAAATGGAACTCACAGAATAATTAAATCTAGACTAGATTTAATTTCTGTAGTGAAATAAATTATTTAGATTGAATCCAGAATAAATTCTCTCAGGATCAGCTATGCATTCTCTCTGAGTGGTAGTTCCTCTCTTCCAATGGATCGAAAGTTGCTTAGTCTTAGAACCATGTACTGAATTCATGGTTCAAAAAAGAATACAATGAGATAGAAGATATGTGTGCATACCTAAACTGTTCCCCTCCTCCAAAGCTAAGCAAAAACTGAAAACATCTAATTAAAAAAAATAATTAAAAAACAAAACAAGATGAAGTTTCGCAGTGAAAATTGCAGCATAAGACTGGAGAGAAATTTCTTTCACAAAGACTACCAGCTGGATGTTGGGATAGGTAGCTGTCTAGTGTTTTTTTGGTGAAGTACTGCCAGTAATAATATCATAATGTTGGAAAGCCTTTAAAATACAGTAAGAAAAAAATTAATTCTGGAATAGGTAACCCTCCATTTTGTTCAGCCACAAGAAAATTTGTATAAGGACACATTCCTATGATCATAGTCTCCTTTTGTTTCTTAAGAAATTTTAATTTGGAATTAACGTATTGAATGCAGTTATTCTTGTTCAAAAGACCATGATTTATTTCTGTTTTAATGTAATAACATTAAAATCAATTTGTAAACATTCTTACTCAGAAATCAGTTTCACTGTTCTTAACTGAACTGATTCTCAGGTTAAGGGTGTTTAGAATGGCATTTCTAATGGCAAATGCTAACAAAGGATTAAAATGATTTTTCAAATGTCAATTGAAGGGGTATTATAATGAATCTCTTGATTAAAGAATAAGATACAATGTTATACTGAAATGATTTTACTGTGTACATTTTTTACTGCATCCAGAAAACAGGATCATATTGTGCTAGAAAATTAGGTAAAGTAGATCTTTCTGGGGGGGCAATGATTTCTGTAGGAGTTTAATTTACCAATCTGACCTAATTGCTTCAAACTACACTGTTTTTAAATGCAGGACCTGAATCATTCCCATATTCCCATTCCAATTTTGTGTTCAATTAGATTAAGCTCATTCAGTAGAAGATAAACATTGAAAAAAAAAATCAATGGCTTGCCTTATGCTTAGATGGACAAAATCAAACCATACCGATGCTTATAACTTCCTATAAATGACTTGCAAGGCAGTATCTAGACTACCTTGCATTGGAGTAAACCTAGAATCTGGTTGCACTTCTGGCATATTGACCAGGTATTACTCTTATCATTAGCAGAAAATGGTGCATGTGACATGGGCACAATTAATACAGTTGATTTAGCCTTATTCTATCTCATAAAGCATCCTAGATGGTCCAATACTATGAGGGGGATGAACTGTAACTTGGAATTAAGGAGTAAACTGTAAAGAGCATGAATTAACAAATGAAAAGAATGAAAAAGTAGGTATATAGTTATGTCTTAAGAAAAATGGGAATGATATATATTTAAGTAAGCTGTGTGAACTTGTGGAGTTGATAAAGATGGATTTAATTATGAATTAAAAGGCAATCATGTAGGAACTAGTACCGTTACTGAAGATGTATATAAAAACATGGATCCATAAATTTGTAATAACTGCAACTTATGTACCAGTGAATACTCAGAACCAAAAGGAACTGGGGGAGAATATATTTTTGGGTAGCATCAATGGAGGGTGAAAGAATATACAAAAGAGACTGGGCCCTTTCAGGATGTCAAAATGAATATAAATGGTGAATATCTACTTGGAAAAAATTATGTTTTGAATATGAGATTTAAAAAGAAATCTAAAGTGTAGACGTCATCTTAGATACCTAGCTAAAACAAGCAAGTATCTATGCCAGGGAGCAGCAATATAGTTAGATGCTAGAAATACACGAATGATTTAGTGAAAACCACAAACATAATTTCTTTATTATCTAGTTGTAGATGTTGCCACACAAGAAAGGAAAGTCCAAAGTTGTACAGAAAGAATTACAGTGAGAATATGGAATGTAAAAAACATGAACATGGAAAAGCTCAACACAGAGTACTAACTACACACTAAAATCCTAAGCATCAGTGAGTTAAAATGGACAGGAATTGGTTTCTTTTAGTCAGAAGATCTATTTTATCACCCAGGCCATGAAAAACAAAGAAGGAAAGCAAAGACAGTACTTGGATATAATGCAGTCAATGACTGAATAATACAAGTTAGTCTTCATAGACAGCCCTTTAATAATACGGTTATTAAACAGTGATGCAGAAGTTCCTCCTGATTAAGGAGTTCCTGCTTGAGCAGAGGGTTGGACTAGCAGACGAGAAGGTCCCTTCCAACTCTATTATTCTGTTAGAACATGCAAGAAAGTTGTGCTATTTATGGTTAGATGCTGGAATACCATAGTTGGCAACAGTGAGGAAAACTAAAGACTCTATGGCCAAGAAAACTGAAAACAGAAAAATAACTTAGCAGTTTCTGACAGTCCAGTAATTTCTTTGTTGCTAAGTTATTTTTCAAGGAACAAAATCCTCTCCTATGTTTAGGGACATAATCGGAGAGAACACAAAGAAATCAAACTGATTGCATTGCTGGCATAAGGAGGTGAATTAGCTCAGCAAAGACATGGCTGGGGGCTGACTACACAACAAATCACAAACCGTTGCAAGCCAAGATACGAATAAAGACAGCCAGATTTTGGAAAAATGATTTTGGGCATGTACCTATCATTTTCAAGGAGAATATCAGAAATTGCTTTGAAGTCCTGAACCCCATTGATATAGATCTAAAGGAATTGTGGAATGAAATAAAGTTACTGAACATGAAAAGAAACTGCCAAAAAAAAAAACCAAAAGGAAAAAAACAAAGAAAAAAGAAAATTAAAAAAAACCACAAAGTGTCAAAAGAAATGGTGGGACTTGCCAAGAGAAGAGAAGCCAAAGCCAAGATAAACATCTCAGGAAATTTAATGAAGAATTTTAGAGAGGTTTTTTAAATGATAAGGAGTGTTATTGCTACACTTGTAAAGATAATGAAGATGGAAACAAACACGAAAAATAAGAAAAGTTTTCCAAAGGATCTCTGAAATCAGGAGGAAGTTCGGACTCCAAATAGCTACATGTAAAAGACATCAGTGGCAGACAGTAATTTATTTAGAGAAGATCAAACAAAGATGGAAAGAATATACTGGAATCCTGTAATAGAACAGATGTCAACATCCAATATTTTAGAGAAGTTTATGGGAATGACATGGATATGCTGCTTGGAGGAAGCAAAACAATTGTTATAAATCCTAGCACCCAAAGGGGGAGGTAAAGATGAAACTGAACACATAAATGCAGGAATACTTTAAAAAGATAAGGCTGTTATAGCCAGCCCAACCAACCAACCAACCAACCAACAGAAATGTGATTGGTGTATAGTGCTGCTTCTTGTTTTTTTGATGCACATGTAGAATATCTAAAATCAAACAATTTGGGATTCAAGAGTGAAGAGGCATTGATAAATGGTTATCTTAAAATTTATTCTTTTGGAGCAATAATATAGTCAGTGTAATTAGAATTTTCATGAACTGCTTTTATCCACTGACCCAATGGTGCATAATTTGATGAAGCAACTAGGTTACTTATATTTTTCAGACGTCTTAATGGCATGTAAGCAAAACACAGGTATTTTTATTCATGCCAATATTTAACAACCCCCACAAATCATAAACCATAAAACTACTGGACAGCTTTCCTTGGGAAACACAGAATATCTAAGGAGGAGGAGGAGGAAAGAAGTCTGAAAGAATGTTGGTTTTGCCTGCCATCAATCGACAGAATATGAGTGGGCCGAATATTCTTTAGCAAATGATCCACACTGATCTGTATTGAGTGTTATAGACCCTTTTATAGAGTTCTATAGAACTCTTTGTTGCCCAGCATGCAATATGTCATCTTGAGCTATACAAAATAAAAATGGGATATAAATCTAATAATAAATAAATGTTATTGGGATTTAGGAGGACAGCAAAGATTTCTTGTCGTTTTCCTCTCTTCAAAACACAATATACATGCTTCAACATACCGCATATGATATTCACCCTTTAGGACAGATTACTGATGGTGGGTGATGGTGAAGTGGGCTAAAAGGAGAATCTGTATTCTGAAAACTTAAAAATTATTGCAGACCACCATTAGAGTTGTGCTTTACATTTGTAACAAACCTTGTATACTTTTTGCGAGATGACACAAGCTATTTTAAAAATCTCATTGTTCTGAATAAATTCTTAGGAAGCTTCCCCAAAGCAAACCAATCACTGAAGTGAAAAGGAGTCATCCAAGAACACATCTATAACTTCTGCATCACTTCACTTCAGGGATGCTTATGCAGAAATGCACCTTCCCTGAAATAATGCCAAGCAATTTTACTCACTATCCTGTTAGTGACTGAATACACAGTATTTTTTCATTACGCCTCTTGCTCCCATTTCTGTAAGACCCTTGGTTCAATTAAAAATAAAATAAAATGCACTACATAGTTCCTTTACCATTAAGGTAATTTAAAAAAAAAAACAAGTTTTATGAACAAAGCTTTGCTAAAAAAAATTTCGTTGATCTGCAGAATTGGAGAATCAACATTTGAACTCTGAATTTTGACTTTTTCATAGATAATCTAGTTTCATCCAGTAGAAACTATACTAGCACAGGGGCTGTTCCTGCCTCCTACCTATCAATACAGGGCAGGACAGACTAATAAGGCTTCTTTTCTTATGAATTCTCTTCCAGTGGCACACAATTATCCTTTGCCAAAAATAAAAATAAAAATCACCACACCATAGAGAATTCTGCTTCCTTCATAATTCATACAGCTTCATAATTCTACTAGAGATAACCTAACACCTGATTTTTGTATCATTTTCTCTTGTTTGGATAACAACAAGAAGTGGAAACCATTTTGCAAATTAGATTTAAGGGCAAGGCATAAAGAGAAAAGCAAAATGCAATCACCAAGGATAAAAAATAAGGGCAAGAAAAGAAATTGCATGGGAAAAAGTGAGGATAAGCAAAGTGAGTAGTGTTGATCCAGCAAGTACCATTTGTATAGAAAAACAACAAAAGAAACAGCAAAGTGCCATTAAAGCCAATTTGCTGCATTTTCTCTCTCTCTCATGCACACAATGTTCATTCACAGTTTGCTGAGTTAACATGATTAAAAGTTCTGCTTTTTTTTAAAAAAAAAAGTACCAAAGCACATTTTTTTTTGGAATGTCTAATTTTTGGGAAGGTTTTGGCTGGGTTTCATTTTTGAAATGTATTCAATTCAACCTGAGAATGTCTGCTTATGAAACGTTAGGTACCTGACACTACCTTGTACCTTTTAAAATAGGTACACTTGTTATTCATAGTCTGTATTAGACTTTCTGGGCATCCCCAAAAAGTTCAACACACAAAACATAGATTCAGATTTGCAATACAAAATGAAAAGAAGCCACACGTGTTGAGCTTTGCTACAGTTTTGTAAAAACATTTGTTGCTGGACCGACAAAAAAAGGGCTCCTAACCCGTTCCAAAAGTATACAAAAAGGAAAAGATGTGGAAAAGGATGGCTCTGAATAGGAGGTAAAAGCAACTCTGGAAAGTGCAGCATCGCCTTTCCTTTTCAAATGACTCTGACTGACTCTTTTGAATTTTCATTTTGTGAAATCAAAAGAGCGAAGTTCAATTGAAAAGGAAATACCGCACTTACTTCGTTGATCAGTAAGCACACCAGGAAGGAAAAACACACACAAAATAAAATCAAACCAGAGGATGATTGTTTTGATTAGCTCTGTCTCATCAGACGTTCAGCCTCTGATGAATCGTTGTTAAGAGGGAGAAAGCCGGCCAGCAGATCATCCCAAGCCTATGATGCAGAAGGAGTTCCAACTTCATCATGCCACAGCACCAGAAAGTCAAAGCGCAGCCCTCCCTCTTTCCTGGGAATGATGCCAACGGTACAGGCAGCTACTAGTGATCTTCAAATGCACGTGACTTTTGTTGGAGGGGGACACAGAGGCAGCGGAAAGCACTTGTCCCAAACAAGGGCTTTTCCCTTCCACCCAAGGTTGGATTGGGAGCTCCCTTCGGATCTAAGTGTACAGATCTATAGTTTTTCTAAACTGCAGTGTTTAGAGGAGCACAAGCGAGTCTGAATATTCTAAAAAGAAACGGTTGGAACACAAGACTTTAAAAATAAGAGTGGATTTGCTGCCAATGATGCTGTGGCTACTTGAACGCTGCAAATTCGCCTGTAGAGGGAGGATAAGAATCAAGTTTTAAAAGTTAGGTTTAATTCATCAGGAAGACAGAAACTTTATCCAGTATAAATTTGACGATATACACCGGACATCTTGTTAGGGAGAAATGAAACTGTTAATGGTTAATTGTGCCAAGAGATCTTTTGGACTTATGGAATAAAAGCATACTCAAACAAAATCTTTTTAAAAATCAGTAAAATAAACCTGGCCCATTTTACAAGAGCTTGTAAAAGAGGTTCTATTACCAATTTGCAAGCAGACAATGTTAGTTATCCTATATGTTTCTACGATTCCTATTCATGTGTTTTTAGCTTACAAAGTCAGGAGATCTAACATAATGGTAGCTGAAGCCTAAAGCCCAAATATTAAAAGGAGGGTGAATAATAGGAGCTCTCTAAACTCCCAACATTTCAGTAATTCAGTAGTCAGAAAATAGATGGAATATCCCTTCATCTATATTTATGCAAGCTTAGAAAGTGCACCTTTTAATAGCTTGATTCCAGAATGGCAGTTACCTATTAGCATATATGTAAATAGTTTACAATGTTACTTGTCCATTAATAATACAAAAATAGAAGAATGCTTTACATATACATGCTACTTTTTAGTTTATTACATGACTCCCTACTGCCATTTATCTTAAAAAAGATAAATGTTCACAAATAGCTTCTGAATTTATTGTGTTAATAAGGAGCAAATAATAATCTTTGATGCCAATTTAAAAACATTTATGGTCTCCTACCCATTTCCACTGTATTTTTTTCAGTCATCTCGAGTCTATGTATACAGGCTTATGGTTAACAATTAATTTATATTAACAATTTTGTTCCTGCTGCTCTTTTTATATTAACAATTCCGAATGGTGATAAGAAATGGTAAAGGCAAGGTTGCAGAACAAAAAGTTTCATATTTCATCTAGTCATATAAGCGGGGCATGCAGTGTGTTCGGTTCCTCCTCTCCAAGCACCAGGGCCATTTCAAGTCATATTAAAAGCCATTTTGGTTTCATATTCAAGAATAGAGTATTTGTGAGTTTTGTTTAATGGTTGTTAATAATCAGACCACTGTATTCTGATATTTCCTATACAAGAAACAGTTTCTTAGAAATCCCTCCGATTATCTAATGGTGTCCTACAGTAACTCAATATTACCAAAGTTTTGTATGTCCTGTTCACTAAGTAGGCATAGGAAACTGACCTGGAATCAAAAACTGCCAATATTTCAATAAACATTTCTTAGGTGATATAAGAAAATGAAGAGCAACGTAAATTTAATATATGTTCTGTAAAATGTCATGAGAAATGCTGGTGATAAGAAAAAAAAAAAGGCACCACAAAGCTGGGTGACTGTTGCATGATTAGAAGCAGCCAAAATGATGAGATACCAGACCTTTTGCTACTAAGTCCCAACAACTTCTGATAAACATACCAAGTTTCTTTTATTTTATTCTTTGCTTAGTTGCAATTGTGCTTAACTGTTGTTTTGAACTATTGCTGTTCAATGTTGCTAAAGTATAGAGGTTTGCAACTGCTGAGAGAGATGATTTGCCACTTAAACTTTCTTTTATAAATTAATAAATAGGCCCAACAAGGAAGGAACATGCTAGTGGATGCCATCAATAATCCCAACCAGGTAGGGATATAAGCTTTACTCTGCTATAGAGGTTTTTTTTTTTAAACCTTAAGCAATTTTTTACTACTACCTCAAACCAACTACATACAAAATATAAGAAGGGGTCAGAAAGGGGCATCAGGTCAGCAGATGTCTTAGACAGGTGGCTCCAAGTCTAAGTGGTCATTTGATATGCCACAGAGGGCTGCCTACTATGGAAGTCTCTCCCTCCTCTTAGCAAGCATGATTAAAAATCAACGCTATTTCATTAGCACACGGTTACGCTACCTATCTCCCAGTCTCTGAGAGCAATGCTCACTTTATCCAAACCCCAGATTTGTTAGGATTGAAACTCTCAGAAATCCTGGCCAACATGATCATTGCTATATTATTTGATTGGAAAATCAAATGCTTCTACCAGACAGAAAAAGTAAGGCAGCTCCTAAGAGATATAGGAAGGTACCCAATTCTTTGTCACGAACAATAAAGTACAGCAATCCACCTGGAGCCTTTCTCAGTTTTCCTATCTCCAAGATTTATCCTGGAGATCTTAAGGAGGCATAAAATTGAGAAAGCCAGATCTAGGCAAAAAGTTCAATGCTGAAAATAATGAAGGTTATCATTTAAGCAAGGGCAATGTAACAATGAGGATTTACTTTTTGAAATAGATATTCCAGCGCAAAATATCAAATTTTTTAAAAAAGGTGGGAAGGAAAGAAAAATGGAAGAATTCTGTCCAAGAAACTCTGAATTACAATTTGCTTTACTGGAGATCTGAACTTAACTGGATAAATTCCGTATAAAAGCATGAAACATTTTCTCCACAGAAAGGAGATTTCAGAAGAAACATTAACCTACAAAATATTGAGCAGCAACAGCAAAGCCATTGACTTTTGAGAGAAAACTGGTGGTAAAACGTTTATATCCCACCTTTAAACAACTTTTAAAGTTTACCACTCTGCTTTTACAAGACTATTTTACCCCATTATGGGCATCGTTGTTTTAATACATAGCAGCCATTTCAACACACAACTAGAGACAAAAACAAGACACATTTCTGTTTTTCTTTCTGCTTTTTAAAGCCCCTTCAAGTATTTTAGCCTCATGATGCTCTACACTCTTTTATACTCTTTTACCTTACTGTTTTTGCATTGCCATCAATATTGCTGAACTAAAATTGTTGCCATCGAATGACAAAATACTTTTAAGATGCAAACACAAAACTCTACTTAGAATCAAATTAAACTACAACAATGAAACAAACAAACAAGAAATATTTCACCTATAACCCAAACACAAATGGATACATATTAGTTTCTGAGAATCTTTTTACTGAAGAGGCATTCATGAGCTTGTCTAGGATGGCAATTCTGAGGACCCTCTGTTGCCAGCAACAGATAGCTAATCTGAGCAAACTGACATCCCAGGATTAGATAAGTCCTTAGTCAGTCAGTCATTCTTTGTCAATGCTTTTAAATTGCTTAATGAAATTAGAAATCATTCTCAATTTGTTTTCAGTTTACCAAAAACCCACCGTATCCCCCTGCCTGGATAGGTGTTTTTGGAGACGTGCAAGCATATAAGCTAAAATCCTCTGTTTGGAAACCAGCCCGGTTCAAAGAGGGTTCAGATGCGCTGCGGTGAATTTTTGGCAATGACCGGGCCAGAAGCTCAATAGATGCAAGGATCTGAAAACAAAGGAAAACCTAGCATTACTTATATGGACACAATGTATCACAAATAATATTTAAAGTTGTAATCTGTTACATGTACTGTTTTTAATGAGTCTTGTCAAATTTAATAGAGAAGTTGCCATTTTAAGAATTAACTCCATTCTCCTACAAACATGATGGAGATAATGCAGCTAATTACTGCCTCTTTTCAATGAAAATTCAATGAAAATCAAAGTCTTTTGAGACACTGTACTGCCTAAAGCACAACTGGAATGCTGCAAAGGCAAAACCCAAGGAAAGCACTGAAACCATTTAAAAGCTCATTCCAAACAACCTTGAAAGTGTAACTGCTGCTTTTACAAGAATTTCAAGAATAAATATTTCACAGACTGTACTATGGTGGGGATCCTTCCTCAGTCTCCTCTCCTGATGTCACAAAGGCAAGGCAGGAGTTGGAAGGTGCTACATTTTGCTGAAAAACTTAACTGAAAAAAAGTAAATGATTGAATTATTTAAATCTGATCTTTTTCTTCCTAACTCTGCAGGATTTCCAGTAAAATCTGAAGGATTCTAACTGTGGATTTTCACTTTGGGATTGACTGTCAAAACATCTGGATAGGAAACATACATTTTCAGAGTGGAGACAGATTTATTTATCAAAGCAGCCTCTTCTAAATAGAACAGCACTTTAACTATCAAGGAGGGATTAGTCAAAGATTAAAGTCAAACCTTGGTTCATTATCATGGAACCTCATACTTCACCATCACTGGACTAAAGCTATCCCTGTAGCAACAGAATTATTTAAACTAGAAAGCTCTATATATTTTTGTTACACCATTTTGTTTATGGGCTAAGATTTTAAAGATTAGACTATTCTTGGCTGGAGTTGCTGTGAGATACACAGCTAAATATGTATCCGGTGTGCATACTCTAGGATGTAAATATGAAGGCTCTCCTATTAATATCATAGACAAAAAGGATATGAGGTTGACATTTCAGTTTAGAAGAAACTCTAGATAAAGTGTGTCTGCAATTATCTTCTAACAGGCCAACCTAACTGGGTGACATCCAGCTCCATTGTCACACTTGCTCTTGTGCTACTGTTGCTAAATGCTAACCCAAATATGAGAAATTCTTACCTGGGGGAAGAGAGGCCTTTCATCTCTCTTTTTTTTCAAGCATTCTGCCATTAGTCTCTTCATGGCTTTGGGACAATTGCTTCGCACTTTGATGAGATCCGGAGAAAGATAACCTCGTCCCACCATAAATATAATCTTTGTAGAAAGGAAGAAAGAGTGAAAAAGGGAAAACTAAATTTCATCTATTGCGATTTTTTTTTTAATATGGCTGCATAGTGCTTTGGATTTAAATCTCCTAAAAAAGTGCTTCAGAATGCATGGGACTGTGAGTTTGGCACCTGACTGCGACATCTTAAAGTAACTGCATCTTTTCCTGTGAAGTCTGTGTTGCTACATATTGCAAAGCACTTTTCAGACACTGAATGTAAATGCTGCACAAACTTAATATTTTTAGGTATATTTCAAAAGTTTAACAGAACCAATTTAGTTCTTTTTCACGCTGGAAGGTAAAAGGCTGACAGGAAATGTAACATGTCTGTCAATTTTAGTTTCGCATCCATTGCATATAATTCCCAAAATGGCATTTGTATTAATTACGTTGGTCCAAGATCTCAATAATTCTAAATAAGCAAAGATAGACACCACATTGATCTATGCCTTCTCTACAGCAAGTACAATAATTGAAACAGGAAGGACCATTTAGGCAGTCAATACCCATCACCATTCACTACAATACTAAGTAATTTTTTTTACCAAATGTTACTAAGTCTCAAAATTATTGTTACAAATTAGGTGCCTACTTGGGGCCTCGGTGGCTCAGCGGATTAAGTAACGCTGTACTTAAGTAATTAAGTATTCAGCTCCCAGCTGCCTGCAATTTAGCAGTTCGAATCCCACCAGG
>JANHJO010002311.1:77685-90110 GCA_032468235.1 Pseudoxyrhopus heterurus | reverse complement strand
GCCAATCAGAGGTGGTATTTGCCACAGTCAGCCAATCAGAGGTGGTATTTGCTGGTTCTCCAAATTATCACTACCGGTTCTCCGGAATCTGTCGGAACTGGCTGAATAGCACCTCTGCTACCCTGGGCACTGAACTAAAGAATCATTGAGAGCCAGTTTGGTCTAATGGTTAAGACGCTGTCCTAGGAACCAGAAGACCATGAGTTTTAGTCCTGCCTTAGGCATGAAAAAATGGCTAAGTGACTCTGGGCAAGTCACTCTCAGTCCAATCCACCTAACAGGGTTGTTGTTGTGTGGAAAACAAAGGAAGGAAGTATTAGGTATGTTCGTCACATTGAGTTATTCTAAACAAAAATAAAGGTGGAATAAAAATCAAACAAATAAATAAAAATATCTGGATCCTAACAAATGAATATTAATCAAAAAAGTAGTTTTTAATCTGATAACAATATTTTTGGTTACTTTCAGAATTATAGGTTCTCAAATCCTTAACACAAAGAAATCTGCAACAATAATTGTTTTAAATACTTTGGGTGAGAAATAGTTGCTGTGTAGTTACATACCATGCCATTTCCCTTTATAGACTGTCCCAAATGAACCAGAGCCTATCCTTTGTCCAACTGAGATTTGGCCATCTGGTATCTCCCAGTCATCACTTGAATCTCGTCGACCTAGGGTTTTCTGCAAGAAAAACATGTTTAAAGTTCCGTAAAACTTTTTAGTAAAAATTGTATGCATGGTGGATGTGAAATGGCCTTACCTTTATGTTTTTTAAAAGCCCCAATTAGCCCAAACCCATTTTATAAGCATAGCACACCATGTTGTATGACATCAAGCCTTGAACATTTCAGGCGAATCTGCATACACAAAAAGGAAAGGCTGTGGGCCCACTTTGATCTCCTATCCATACTTAAAGAGATCAAGAAACTTGGCTTACATGGTGAATCTCAAATGGGTGCTAGTTCAATAAGCTAATTTTGTCCTTACCATTCTAGTTCGGTCTTCAGAAGATGACGAGGACTTCCTCTCTCTCTGAGGCCCTGGGGATTTCTGTAATGCTTTCACATTAATGAGAGATCCAGGTAAAGACGCAGGTGGCGTGGCAGACAATCCTGTAGTTGAGCCTACATTTGTAATTAAAGGTCAAAGAACAGCTCCAGGTTTTTAAGATACATTGACTTAATTAGCAAACAGTAATTGCAAAGGTTGTGTATAAGATGCAGTATTTCTAAACACAACAGACAATTAAGTGTAAGGATTAAGACTTGCAAACCAGGTGCATTTAATAAATATTACAGGGTGCAATTCTAGCTCAGTTTAATTATAAAACTTTTGCCAACAGATGGAATTAGAATGTGACTCTAATTCACAGAAGAAGAAAGAACAAATTTGCACCCTATAGAGTTTTCAGAGGTTGCTAAATTATAAAGAGATATTGGATTCAGTATCTTTTTATAATTCTGAAAACAGTATAGTTCTTTACACTGTTTTTAAAGGGTTCTTACTTGTTATATTACTTTGCTTTTTCCTGAGCCTTGTTTTTATTTATTTCCTTGTTTAAAGTATTATAAATTCCAAAGAGGTATATATATAAGAAGCTAGGTGTATTAGAAAAAATGTAAATTTTAAGACAACAGCGAAGAGATATTTTTGGTGGCCCATACTGAAGGAGAGAAGCAGACATTTAAAAAAAAATCAAAACCTCAGACCTCTCTCTTATGCTTTTGACTGAACATTTGGAAAGCTATTTTTCACTAGTTTCCTTTCCTTTTCTTTTTTTTTGCATCTTCTTTTAGCTTATTTTCCAAATGTCCATGTAGCAAAAAGGGACTTTTCTTTCTCCCTAGATATTTTCAGATTTCAAGAATATATCCTGCAATGCTGTACAGATGTTATATAATTGTAAAACAGGGTTTAGTGGAATTTAAAACTTTAAAGGCAGAGTAGGGAAGAATATTTATCTTTCTTCTTTCCAAATCATTTAAGCTGGCAGTAGAAGACAAGCTTAGTTTCCTAAGCAGCCATACAGATATTCCATGGAGAAAAGGATATAAATGTTGGAATAAGATACAGTACAGCTTTATCTATGTCAGCTTTCCTCAAAAGAGCATCTTCCAGATGTGCAGAGAGCATAACTACCAAAATTTCTGGACAGCAGTGTTGGACCATACTTTTTGGAAATTCTTGGATACAGCTCAATATATCTGAAAGATGCTGTGTTAATGAAGGCATATTCAAATGCTAAAACTAGTATATAAAGACTACAGTAGCTGAAATCTGTTTATATTAATTTATTAAATAAAGCCGTATCTTTTCCAACAATATAAACCAGAAACATTTTAATCTATGACAAAACAAGAAAGTATGCTTAAATAATGCCTGTTTTTGGTTTAATTGTTTAAGCTGGTTTGTTCTAAAAGGTATTTATTTATTTTTAATTATATAACTAATAAGGTGAATAGTGTTTCCTAGGAAATAAATTGTATAAATTGAAAAACTACATTTACAAATCTTTCTTTGTACAAATTGTATTGCAATGATGTATTTATATCTACATTTTATGCTTCAGTTTAATTTCTGGACTATAATTCAATCAAAGGGGGAAAAACTGTTTCTGTGTCTAATTCCAATCCTGAATTGTGGTTCTGGTGTTTTGCCCAGAAAAAAATATTTTTTGTATCAATAATCTCAGGTAAAGTAGAATATCACTATATTTTAGTTCTCAAAGTGATCTTGACTTTAGCTGAACCATCTTACACAATATAATATATCCTTTTAATTTACAGATTAGTCACAGCAGCAATATATAATTGAGGCAAATCATATTCCAGATAATTAACAAAATTGCTAGCAGAATCGTTAGCTCTGCAACAGATTTCTGAAAGACAGTGTTAAATAGGATTTTGCTCAAGCATTAAGTTAAAACTGACAGACAAGAAAATCAGGAATGTCAATCTACTCCAAAATCCTAGAAAGCCTCAAGATCATGCACAACAGTAATGGTCCTGCTGGAATCCAGGCAGAGTTGTCAACTTCTGCACTGAAGTTCACTTCAGGATCTATGAATTAACTGGCTGGAGGGCCAACAAAATGGCGTAAGTTTTATCTTACAGAATATCTGTTTTTTAAAAAAGAAAGCTGGCCAATTTGATTCCCCCCCCCTTTTGCGTCAGTTGGCAACCCTACTTCAGAAAAATCTGAATAAAGTTTTGCACAGATGTTAATTATCTGCAGGACTTGTCCTGTCCTCATTTTTCATACTGTAACTCAAGACTTTGTAAAACAAGCAATACTTCGAAAGAAGATAGTCCGAAAAACCTTATCTCTATAACGTAATGCTCCAGCAGCTTTATGACAGATGTCCAACACAGAATAATTTGTGAGTTTAATAAGAGTGAGTGACTATTAAGTGGAAAAAAGCACATTCAAAGCATTCCAGCCAGGCTAAGCCAAAAAATAAATAAAGAAATAAAAATGATAATGTTTTGATAAACTCACACACTTACATACACACGCTGTGAGGGTGAGGCACAAACAGCATCTGTGGTTTTATTTAGTTTGATTTGGGTGAAAATGAGAAAGAAGAGCCCAACTACCTCTGAACACTGGGCCAGGCTCAAAATCAAACACTATCTCACTGGGGACAGAATGGAGGAGGGGACTGGGAGTCCGGGATTGGTATTTCCGAAGGCAGCGCATCAGCTGGTTCATAGGGGCTGTTAGAGAGAAAGAGACGGGCAGGCAGAGACAGGAAGACAGACACACAGAAGAAATGAAAGTCATGGGACATAACTGAGGTGCTTAAGACTCTTATGCACAGACTGCTTATGATTTTGCAGGGCAGAAACTTGTGATTCCATTTCAGAAACAAAATACAGCATATTATTCAAAAGGCTGAGAATTGGTAAGCCCCAGAGAGAGCCTACTGACCAGAATTTAAAATGACATATACTAATACACAACACTTAAATGTTGGACAGAATGGGCAAAACGGTTCCAAAGCCACAGCTCCCTAGACATATGCAATTGTCAAATGGGCAAATGTAATGGGCAGCGTTCATGGCTTGAAGTCTCAGATTTGCAAAGTAGTAGCCAGTTTGTTAGATGTAACTGGGAAAGCGGGGAGGGAGAAGAAACAAAATCCTGACTAAAAACTGAGTCTCTACTAAATGTTATAGTGAAGGCATAGATTGCAAATGTATTAAAAGGAAAGAAAACAAACAAACAAACGTCATGGAAAGCAAAAGGGCCAGCTGATTAAGGATACATGCTTTCCTGTACTGCATGGTACAGCCCGCACCATATATTCAAATGATAGTAGCCAAGTCAAAGCATTAAATGAAGCTTATCCTGAACAGGATCTGTAGCTATTGCAGCCAACACCCACCAAAAGTGTGCATGTAACATGGTGGGGAAAATACACATTTCTGCAGTTATGACTTTTGCCAGTGACATTTCTCTTTACTAGACCTGCTGATAAAACTTGAAGCGACTTTTTCCAAATTGGCAAAGTTCCAGCGTTGCCTGACCATGGATCTTGGCATTACAATCTGGAGATGCCAAGCTTGAGAAGACTGCGGTACATTGTTACACCATGGGAGCATCATACATGTCCACATTTTTAAAGCACATCAAAGTCAGAAGGACCAGCAAACATGATGACTGGATTGAGGACAGCTGCATTAATTAACATTTATCATTCATTCTACAGATGAATGAATTCATAATATCATTCATATCATTCATTCTACAGATTAAAAGCACAGAAAGTATAAGCGTATCTTTCTTTATCCTGCATGCCTATTATTTGGGAAGCACCTGCAACTGATAAATGTTTGCTAGGGAGTCTCTTTGAAGAGTTGTTCAGAGTTGTTTTTCATTGATTAATTGGCCAGATTAAGTAGCGGAATTTTTCTAAAAATATGCAGTATACATGCACACACACTCTAGTAGCCTGGCAATAACCAATTCTTTTTCAGCAAGAAGGTACATAATATCTCCAGATGTTATGTTTTTGAGAAATATAGGTATTTTCTAGGATGCTCTTATTGTATATTCTTAAGTTGTCGATTTAGAAATTGTGCTAGCTGACAGACATCTTAAAAATAATCATTTTTAATAGAACAAGATGGCAGGTTTAAGCTTTTTATGGCACAAGGAGGAAGAGGATCAGCTGAAGGCCTGTTGCCTTCTTTTATTTCTGATTATTTGTTGTTGTTTTTTTAAAAAAATACTGGCTACCACTTTGCATATTGTTCTCATCTTCCCTTCACCCACATTGAAATGCGAATTGGTGAATTTTTTTTATAAGACAATGCTAAATGTCATGGACAAGCAAGTACAACCGAATTTCATTGCACTAGTTATATTTCTCTCCTGTGTCTGTATTTTGCAAAAAGGAGGTTGTATAAAGGGGAGGAGGCAAAGCAATGCATTGGGTATGCAAGAGAACAAAGTAACTTACCTCCCTCTCCTCGCAACCCTTGATCTCTAATCAAGTCCTACAAACCAAAAACAAAAACTATATGCACCTTATTCATGCGTTATATATGTTGCCTGTCATTAGTAGGACTGGTGATATAGCACTTTTTTTTCATTTAATTAAGAAAAGCATACTGAAAGCAGCTGCAAAGATACAGCATACTTTACTATTAACCTATAAAACATTCTCTTATCTGCCAATAACTGAGGTTTCTTATAAAGAGTGTGAGTACTTTTGGGTCTGGAAGTGAACTATCAAGCAGCAATTTGGAGGATGGCTAGGTCTAATAGATATTTTAAACACTGTTTTAGAGAGGCAAGGAGGAAAATGAAGCCTACTGATTGGAGATACAGGGAAACAGTGATAATCAATTAGCAGTGTTAAATAGCCGAGGTGTTAGCATATGGACCAACTTCCATTAATGGAAAAGTAGCAAGCTTTTTAATACAAGACTGAACTATCAGGCAAAATCAAATCAACAGTTAACTCAGGGAGAGATAGATGTAGCATTTAATAATGCCAGTCAAAGGTAAGCCCTTTACTCTTACTTTTTCAAAGAAGTCCTGTATTCTCACTAGCTACATTGTATTAGAAAAACTACAATAATTGGTTGAAGTTATTTAAATAAAAAATCATTATGATTCTATAATATGTGATGTATCAAAAGACATTCACCCTTGTCAAGATATACTTGCAATCTTTGTTTAGAATTATCTCAATACTATTTATATTTATTCAGCTTTGAATAAATTAAATTATTCAGGAGGGAAATGCTATTTCCATAATTTTTTTTCTGTCTGTGTTTTGAAGGCTCTTGATAGTTTACATGCAAACATATTTGACCCATTTGCTTATTTATATCATCCTCCACAATTTATCAAAGAGCTAGCTGTAATTTAAAAACAGGTCATGTGAGCTTACCCTGAGAATCAATATCTGATTTTAAATTCAGGAAGTTCATAACAATATGATCTATTAGTATCAATACAGTATAGGCAATTTATGGTCCCTAAATAGTTATTTGTTTAACAGTTTAATATATGTAAGAAACTTAAGAATTATTACATGAGTTCTAAAGTAGTCTTAAATTCTAGCAATGTATGTGGCTAAATCTTCTCAGGCTCAGAGGCTCGGTGAGAGTGTATGCCTTTGAGATCATTTCCTGGAGTAGTAAGACTTTTTCCCCATTTTTCACAGCCACTATGGAAGTAGATTTTATTTGTAAACTGGAAGAAAGTACTGTTACCTGTAGAATTTTTCTTGCTACACCTGCCTCCAATTGTTCAGGATAAAGGAATAAATACACTGATAATGATAAAGAAAACGGTTAGTTTGCGACTTACATCAATATTGACCGGCTCTATTGTATTGATGTGCACGTTGGGGGCAGATGATGAGCGATCACGTTGACCAAACTGATTTCGATGGTCTTCATCTGCAGGTCGGAATGGCTGAGGTATTGGAATGGATTTCGAAGGAGATGGACTGGGGAGAATTGGTGGGCTGAGAAAGTCAAGACATTAAAAATACATAAAATCAGCAGGGCTTCATTTCACAGATGTGACAAAAACAATTCCCACTGATCCGTATCTCACAGCAACTGTAAGAACCTTCCATGCGTTTTACAGGCTTCTGACACAGGACTATGACCTATGTACTATTGTACATCATGAAATAGTTGGTGACCACTCTAGTGCAATTTAAACTTATTCCTTCAACTGCTCAATTGTCTGACTAGAGATTTTAAATATAGGATGCCCTAGTACACCAATATTCTTGCATTCGCAATCTAAGGAACAAATATTTACAAGCATATGATATACACAGATGTAAAACACAATCCATGGGACATGAAATTTACTAGAAGCACACTTTAGAAGTAGTCCAAAATGTGGAAGCAAAGCACACATTAGTCCAAAAACAGGTTACTGAGGGGTTTTACTAGTGATTAATATGATTTGTTGAATTAACAGGGTGAAGAGAACATATATGATAAAAACATTGTGTATTTTCTGATAAAAGAGAGAAGTTATTAGGGAAATACTTTTAGATATGAGAAAAGGGTTTTGTTTGGGCAGAGTTTTCTTCAGAAATCAAATATTATTTGATTATCAAAGTGGTACATTTGAGAGTGGTGGGGTGGCCCTGAGGTGGAACTCTCGCCTCACAATCAGGAGAGCGTGAGTTCAATGCCAGGTAGAGGAAGATATTTCTTTTTCTGGGCACAATGAGAATATATCTGCTGAACAAAACTTTGCATTGGCGACAGGAAGAGCATCCGGTCATTAAACACTCTGCCAGCTCCATTCAGTTGCCCAGACTCCACCCTGCAAGGGATTATAGGGTAGTTAAAAGAAGATGATCAAAGTGGTGCATTTGATTGGAAATAAAGTTTATCTTGAAAAAAAGCCACAACTGACATACAAGGTTACTTGTAACTTTGACTATGTATGGAATTAAAACAATAGGCGGACTTTTTAAAAAAACAACAACCCTGGAACTGTATCTTAGTTATTTCATTCAGCAGGACAATATATTATATGATCTTTGATTCCGTGTATGAGACAGTAATAGCAGGAGTCTGAAATCAAGCTTTTCTTTCTTTACATTCAGTTTCTACGTAGTTATGATCTACATCACCATAGCCCTTTTTGAGTGATAGGACTGAAGTGTGTGTGTGCATTAGTATTTCGATAGGAGACATTTAAAGAAATAATAGAACTACAGATTGTACTGGTAAGTAAAGACAATCTAAAAAAGGCAGTGGAAAATCACTTCCATATTGTTGATAAGCATACTACATGGATGTGTTCATACAGCCACCAACAGTTCTTATTAAAGGAAGGATTAAAGTAATACCGTAATATGGTTGATTTCCCTTTAACAAAGTATTGGAAATCTAAAGAGAGTACGGTAATCCTATACAAAAACATGTATAGTATTTATCAGATTTTTAGCACAGTTTAACAGAGGCAGATTAAGTCACATTAACTGAAGACAATACTGTGTTCAGACTTAAATGTTGTAAGAACTGGAGGGGAATCATCTTTTAAATTCTTATTTTAATAAGAATTTAAAACCAAGTAAAAAACAGATCTAAGCTAATAATTGTGAAGTTTGCTATGTGGCTGCTTCAGAATTAAAGAAACAAACACAGATAAATGGTAAACTGATGGAGATTAAATTATTAAAGAAGCACAGTAATAATTAGGATTGTAAAATCATATAGAGGGGCCAAAAGATATGCAAAATATTTCAAAGCTGAACTATTGTAAGCTTCAAATAGTCTGTTTTGATCTCACCAGAAGTACTTCAACACTACTCCAACCTTACTAGAAGAATAGTAACCAAAACCACTGTTTGAGATCAGAACACTGCTTTTGGTGAAGTTTCAATGACCATGAAATATAAACAGGAAATCCAGAAGCTGAAAAATGTCTCTATTTGCACTTTTGCTTAGTTGGTGGGGCCCAGCTTAACTTATATGGTGCTACCTACTTTGTGAATGTTTTTGAATATTGTGTTCAGACTTAAACGCTGTAAGAAGTGGAGAGGAATCTTCTTTATGTTTATATATGTGTCTCATGATGGTGTTTTCTCTCCTGCTGGAAAGACTTCTCCCATATGTTGAAATTGAACATGATTTAGATTTAGAAATACACTGGGATATGCTTTCAGGGTTTTTTTTTCCAAAGAAGCTCAAGGATAAATCACTTTGTTGGGACAATAGGTTTAATGGAGCCAACCAATATCTGCAAAGGGGCAGGGTTGATTAAGATGGATCATCTGATGGGTCCAGCTGACTTTCTAATAGAGCTTGGGGAGTTTCCAAATGATCTGAAAGGATTTTTTGTTGAGCATATTGTTGACCTCTGGAATAGGCAGGCAATGAAGGCAAACAGGCTGCTCAATAAGATTGTCTGTGGTGTATCTCCTTGTTTGGGCCTCCAGGAAACAAAATGGGTGAAGAGGCACCTAGAGTGATGCTAGTGGAAAACAAAAAAACAATGTGTGGCTGGACATGAGCAAGAGCTCAGAGGAGAGCCTACCTTGTGACAATAAAAGCAATGAAGGGTAATTACTCCTCAACTCTTATTGTGCCTGCAGAATGTTAAGCAGCTGCCCTTTTTCAAAGGGTGCAAAAAACACCAAGGGAGAAGGATGGGACATAAAATCCAATCAATCTAAGTAGTGATTGCCTGGCTGAACATTTGATGGATTAACACACTCACACTTTTGAGGCTAAGGATCCCAAGGAAGTAAACAAAACAAAGACCTTTGTGATCTTGGCTCTGCTATTTGGGAATTTGAACCCTGCCCCACCTGGTTGCTAAAAGCTGCAGGGAAAGAGTGTAGAAACTGGATCCAGGGTATAATCCACAACTCTTTGAGAGAAGGGGAAGTGGCGGAGATCAGGTCTAAATGCAACAAAACTGGAAAACTACTGTCCTATCTCTTAGGGAGAGGTAAGTTATTGAGAAAGGAGTGGAGGTTCAGTTTCAGAGAGCTTAGCTCGAGATACCATAACCGCCCTTGTTCTCCTAGAATTCTCAGCAATCTTTGATATAGTTGACTACAGTATTCTTCTGGACCTACAAGAGTTAGGAGTTGGGGGATAGTTCTGCTTTTACCTCAGCAGGCAAATCCATTTGATAATTGGGGAGGGCTGGGATAGGAAGAGGTCAGATTCCCAGGTACTTTGGTGTGGAGTGCCTAAAAGTTCATTCTTTTCCTCTATCCTACTCAACATGTGCATGAAATCCTGGGAGAGGTCATCTAGATTTTCAAGGTGAGGTATTAACTCATTTTCTCCTGCAACCTGAAGTTTTATTTTCAAAAACAACCAAGTCCCCAATTTCAATCCAGTTTTGCATTGGATGCTCAACTTTTAAGTACAAAGGTAGCAAACCACAATCTACCAAGTCAAGATGTAAAACCGGATTTTGAATCAGGCAACTCATAAATAAAATCTCAGTATGATTACAATAGCCAAGATTTAAGAACGTACCCGGAAGAATCTGACAGGGCCACTGAAGGGTATGATCCAGATACTGATGTGGTCTCCCCGACAGAGGTCTCTTCTTGTGGTATTGGATGATGTTCAAAGAATTTTGAGACAAAAAGTAAACTGTGGAACAAGAACAAGAATAACAACATAAGAAGATGACAATGTTATAAATTCATTATCAAATTCCCCAAAGAAAGCAATAGAAAATTATACCCGATTAGGAACCTTAAATTTAAGGTTCCTAATCGGGTATAAGGTTTAGTTTGGAATTCTCATTTTATTAAATTCCTTTTGCTAGGCAGAATAGTAGAGATCTGGTTTCTGCTTGATCTAAGCAACTTTCTGCTTTTCTGTGTGATAGAAGTAAGGCTAAAATGTTACATCTGTAACAGAGATAAATTGCCCCATGCACATTTTAAAGCTCTCTTTTGCCACATGAGCAAGTCTTTAGAATAATTTTATTGGTCTTGATGGAGCAGGCGGCTGAATGGATTTATGAGTTCATTACAGTATCCTTTTACTGTATACCTTTGTTTATTAAATCAGAAATACCATCAATAAACGTGTTTTTTAAGCACTGCTTCTGATTCTAATCTGACTATTCCTCAGATTAATCTGAACAAAAGGCATTATTCTTTTCCTTAACGAATCTTTGAGTTCTAAGAATGAAAGTTAAGCTTTTCACAGTATTTATATTATATTAAGACTCAGCATTTTCTGCCACAACAGTTTAAATCCTTTTATTTATGATGTGAATAAAGGCAGGATAGGGATTTTATAAATAATTACATAAATTTTGCCAATGTAACTATATTTTATATAAAGTGTTCCAAATGACAATTCTATTCGTCTAGCAAGTCACGTATTATATGCAAAATTTTATGGGCTTGCCAGTCTGCCTTGGATTTTGGGAGCACTACATATGAAATATAGCTAGAGCAGAATGGGTCTAATATAAACCTTTCCATGATACAAAAACATGTATGCATTTGATCACTTCCTTTTAAATTAAGATTTGTACTACTCTGCATCCTTGTTATTGTTATGATTCATCGCAGTCAGCCAGATGTTTAGTATTATTTTATTTATATCCCATCTTTATTGTTTTACAAACAACTCAAGGCAAACTGATCTAATCCTCCTTCTTCCTCCTATTTTCTACACAACAACACCCCTGTTAAATGAGTTGGACTGAGAGACAGTGACGAGTATGACCCAAAGGTCCTTTTTTCAAGAGGCAACTGGACTTTGTTTTTTCTTTGAAGACATTTCTCTTCTCATCCAAGAAGCTTCTTCAGCTCTGACTGGATGGTGGGGAATGGAAGGATTTTTATTCCTTGCAGACAGCCAGTCATTTACATTCTTTTTAGAGAGTCGTTGAGGACACTTGGAGGTTTCTCTGTGTCCTCAGGGACACCTGAGTAGTGCAAATGTGTGTGGAGCCTTCTTGGCTACAGGATGTTTTCTGCTGTGTCCCTTCAATTGTTGAAGACGGGCTCAGGCTGTTGGGGGTGTGTCTGTGTTGTCTGTACCTCAAACTGAAATGCAAATGGTTCCTGTAGTCTGCAATTTTTCTGGAAAATCCATTCACACTCCTACACCATTTGAAGGGTGTTCATTCCAAAGTGCATAGATAAAAGTCTATGGAGATTCTCAGGTCATGGTTGCCCCGAATGTGCTTTTTTCAGGAGGCAACTGGACTTTCTTGGGGTTTTTGTTTGGTACTAGAACTTACAGTTCTTGGTTTCTAGTCTGATGCCTTAACACTAAACCAAATTGGCTCTCTGTTATATTGCAAACACCTCTCTTTATGGAAAAGACATCATATAGCAATAGCACTGTATTTATATACCGCCTGTCAGGGCTTGCAACCCTCTCTAAGCAATTTACAATGTCAGCATATTGCCCCCAACAATCTGGATTCTCATTTTACCT
>JANHJO010002311.1:48887-59943 GCA_032468235.1 Pseudoxyrhopus heterurus | reverse complement strand
ATTGTAAACTGCTTAGAGAGGGTTGCAAGCCCTGATAGGCGGTATATAAATACAGTGCTATTGCTATTGCTATTATGCTCTCTATGCACAACCTACAGATCAGCTTTGAGAGAACTTTGCAGGCACAAAGTTCTTCAGCTAGCACACCTCCACTGTTCTCCCATACATCCCAGGTCACCCATATCCACTATGTCATTCACCTTTGTTTTTCTACCTAGCTTCTACCTCTGTTACTGCTTTTCACAAGACTCTCCAATCCATGGCCTCCTTTCTCCAGCAGATGAGATAAAACGGCAGCTATTGAGCCACAAATGGCAGCTGCCACTTTATCTTATAGTTCCCAAAAGATACTGGCCAAAGGCAATCGTTATTTCTACTTCTGTGCCCTTGTCAATCTTCGCTGCTATGGAAGGACAACTCCATATCAACCCCAAATCACATCACTCACCAGCTCTTTTTTTTTAACCATTTTAAAATTTTGTTCTTATTATCCTATTCCCCCACCTATAAAAATGATTTTATACCATTTAACTTTCTCTCTATCCTTCCTTCTAATTCCAACTCGTCCGATTCTTACTGCCTTTATTCTCTGTCCTATTTTTCCTTCATTGTTCATTCTACATACTAATTTCAACATTAAAATCCTTTGGTAGGACAGCTGGGTGCCATTTCACAAGAAGAATAAGCATGGGAAGTGGCCCAAAGCCTGTAAATGCTCAGAAATCACTAGACAGTAGGAAAGAATTAGCCCCTGTGATAGTTGGCCTTGGAGATTTAGACTAACCCAAACCTGATTCATATTTGAATCTTTTCTTATATCCTTTGGTGTGTGGAAGTCTCTTGCTAAATCTTAGACTGTTGTTAGACTTTGTCTCCACTTTATCAGTCATGCATACCCGCCTGCTTTAATAATATAAACCTATAAGTATTTTGAAATTGTTTAATAAGCAGAAAACCTATGTAATAATAGCAATGATAATGATTTCCAACTCAGTACTTACCTCCAAATAAATCGAGGGTGGATTGTGTTCTCCTCCAAATTTGTCTAGCAGAGCTTCTATATGTTCTTGGGTTAACTTAATCATCTGTTTGATATTCCACACCTAGAAAAAAAAAGAGAAATATTTCAGTATTCTTAATAAAATATATTTAAAAGTTTTAAACTTAGTGTCTCAAATATATGCTGACAACCAATTCACTTACTAATGTTGTTAGCTATGATGTGTGTGCACTATGCCTAGTCACTACATATATAATGCAACCTAAAACAACTGCTCAATAATTTTCTATCTCTCAAACTTCACTTGTATAGCACACAATGAAACCAGCAATATATTTAGTGGCTGGGAGCAAGACTCAATGCCTGCTCATAAAGTGCATAATGCAAATGTGTGGCATGGAAGATCAAGAGCATGAGCAACTATTGGGAGGTTTTAGGGAGAAGTAAAAAAACAAACAAACCAGAAAGCAACTATGGCCAATGATTTCCCTGCTGTTGCCAAGAAAACTATAGAGGTAGTTCTCGACTTATAACCACAATTGAACCCAAAGTTTCTGTTACTAAGCAAGACAGTTGTTAAATTTTCCCCATTACCTGACCTTTCTTGCCACAATTGTTAAGTGAACCACTGTAGTTATTAAGTTAATAACATGGTTGTTAAGTGAACCTGGCTTTCCATTGACACTGAAGGTCACAAAAGGTGATCGCATGATTCCAGGACACAGCAAGCCTCATAAATTGTCAGACATCCAGATTTTGATATGTGATCACGGGGATGCTGCAACAGTCTTAAGTATGAAAAATGGTCGTAAATCACTGCTTTCAGTGCCGTTGCAACTTTGAATGGTCACTAAATGAATGATTGTAAGTTGAGGACTACCTGTACAGACATATTCATGTAATCATTGAGACTAGATCTGAGAGTCCAAAGCATGGATAAATGTGTAACTGTGTTGCAAAGAAATTTCTGTAAGAAACAGTGTAAACCATCTTATCATGTCTACTTCTATTCTCTTGTCAGCATTGATATGATTATTACTTTGGTACTGTAAAGGGAGCTATTTCTAAAATACATGTAAAAACAGTAACAATTAGCCAAAAAACAACATCTAAGAATTTAAGTACTTGCTTCTGAAAAAGAATGACAGTACACTGAATGTTCATGCAATCACCAGAGACTTAACCATCTGTCAAAATTATGGAGAACAGAACTCTAAAGATCTATTTATTTATTTATTTATTTATTGAAATAACATCTTATCCTTCAGTTCTGGTGAGAACTAAAGATGGTTAATAATTATTTTAAAAGAAAACATAGCTTTAAAGTGCAGTTAAATAAATTAATGAAAAAATCATACTAAAATCAATTATTTTACCAATTAAAAAGCCTGGAGAAAGTAATAGCACTGATGATGTTACCTAGTTTGGTAGTTACCTAGATGATGTTACCTAGTGCAAGAAAACAACAAAGTTCAGAGAACACCAAGGACCCCTCATTTCAACCCTGAGCTACAAATATTCTCCTTTATTGGTAGTTTCCAAATTTTCAAAACCCTGAAAGTGGCCTTCAAACCTAATTCCCGACAGAGTGCCTTCTCTACTCCAAGTGCAATGCCTGAGGCTGCCCTCTCTCCTATCAGGAAAGCTGGTCACTGACAAGCAGCACATATCTTTCTGTGCAGGAATTATTTCATTCATCTACCTTAGCAACATTTACTTAGTATTAACTTGCCAACTGCATTCAACTTTTATATATTATTCATGACAACCTCACAGTTGCCACAGGTATCTCTTCCGTGGCACAGTGGTTAGAATGCAGTATTGCAGGATACTTCTGCTGCCTGCCGCCTGCCTGCAATTTGGCAGTTCGAATCTCACTAGGCTCAAGGTTGACATCCTTTTGAGGTCGGTAAAATGAGGACTCAGATTGTTGGGGGCAATGTGCTGACTCTGTAAACTGCTTAGATAGGGTTGTAAAGCACTGTGAAGCGGTATGTAAGTCTAAGTGCTATTGCTATTGCTATTCCGAGTCTGATGTCAGCTGAGAATGAAAAAGTACTTCCACACTAAGAACCATGCTTTTTCAGGACGAGTATAAACCACCCTTGATCTTCGAGTTCAGTTTTCTATTTGTCAACCTCCATCTCATTCAGATTTAACTTAATCTTGTCCTCTCTTCTCTGACGCATTACTGAGCTAAGGCAACTTTCAAGAGGACAAATAGCTTCCTTGGAA
The DNA here is from genome assembly GCA_032468235.1 of Pseudoxyrhopus heterurus. Classification (NCBI taxonomy): domain Eukaryota; kingdom Metazoa; phylum Chordata; class Lepidosauria; order Squamata; genus Pseudoxyrhopus; species Pseudoxyrhopus heterurus. The sequence goes on along the minus strand of JANHJO010002311.1, from coordinate 56,708 downwards.
CTGAATGGGAAACCCAATAGAGCTGCTATCATTAACATACTGATGGCACTGTGTATTAAACTACCCCAACAGCTTCATGTAAACATTAAAGATAAGATGGAACCCTTTGGGAGATCATACATCTATGTTCTAGGTATCAATTAATAGTCTCCTATTCTGTGGACATGGTCCAATAGAAAGGACCAGAAGAATGGTAAAATTCTAGCCCACAGAATTTAGGAAAGACAGAGCTGGGAGAGAAGCCAGATTTTTGTGGTATATGAAAGTTCAATGAATTGTTTAAATTCTGTAAAACAGATGTTTTATCAGCAACTGGCTTGAAAAAATAAGGTTAATAATGTGAGGGGTCACATTATTATTATCTTGACTTTTCTTAGATGGCATCTGAAAGGAAAGAAGATGAGCCACAAAAATAGTTAAACATGTTTTAAGTAGATTCATATTTACTCTTTTCTGGAAATCCACAGTGAATAGTATTTGCTCTTTTTTTCAAATCACAATTTAAGAGCTAGGTTGTCATACTTCATATCATCACACAGTTATACTGAACTTAATGGTGAAAATGAAGGCTTACTGAAGTATGGCTATAAGCTAAAGCAAATGTAGGAAAGCCTATAGATTTCCAGAATTTGCAGAAGTCCAGCTCCTAGTTTTGTCGTCCAATTTGGTTATCAGTCAGCATTATAAATGTTGCATAATGAGGCATTTTAATATAGCCATAAAATATGTAAAACAAAATACAGGGGGACTTTCCAGTAATAGCTTGAAAACTTAAACACTCACTTTTTACCTCAGTAACTAGTACTGTTCACTTCTACCACAAGGACATGCCATTTGATATGCCTCTTACCATGATAACTTAGAAAGAAGTTATTTCAATGTCTATATTACATTAAACATCGCTATCATTATGAGAAAATGTGGGCATCTAGAAAACGGAACAGCTGTTGCAGGAAGAAAAATACTTGAACCCTTAATTATGCAAGTGTGGACTACATAACTTGTTCATTTTGATTCATGTGTTTTATTACTCTTTCTATATGCTAGGCAATTAGGGAAGCAAAGAAACCTTTAAAACAGAGACCTCAATAAATGTGTGGCCAGCAATTTTATCAAAACCTCAATAATTATTTTGTTCAGTGCAATTCATTCTGTTAGCAGACTCAAATATGTTTTTAACTATACATAAATATAATTTTGCTTGAATTTTGCTATAACATTTACATTGCAAGGTATTTAGAGAAATCCAGAAATAATGCTTTCTATGAAAGGCACAAAAATATATTCAGTAATGATTCATATTTTACTCGAGGAATAATATTTGAGCATGAAGAGTTACAGTAATTGGAAGCAGAACAATAAAGTATTAAAAGTGGAAACTTATTGGCTTCACTATATATCAACTTACAATAAACTTTTTAGGTATCTTAAAGGTTCAAGATTTTAGTGATCCATACCAATTCTGTTGCAAGAAACAAAAATAGTTTGCCGCTTAGGACCTGTATGACAGGATATTTTTAAAACTAAACCTTTTCTGTAAAGAATAAGAACCTCATATTTGAAACAAAATTCACTATGAAATTTGCTATGAAATAATGTGCAGAGCTAATTGTATAATGAGGAAATGATGACAATCTGTACTGGGATAAGGATCTTATCATTTTCAAAACAAAGAATCACTTAAGGACAACATATAGCATTAGGATTTTCTCAAGAAAACTTTCCAGCATCCATAACACTGTATTTTTAAACCTGTTCTTGAGATTGAAACAGACAGCAGTATTTTATATTCATCACTCTTATGTACTATTTAGAATCAAAAATTAATCAGACCAAGCAAGATTCCTCTTTTCATAGGTAAACAATCAGTGTGCATATGTAAATGAAGCATTCTGCCACACAACTACAGCATTCTACGTTTTCACTGTCTTTGTAGAATGTGTGTGAGAGAGACCATGCCAAATATTCTTGTATTTTACTAAAGTAATTAAGGAGTTAACTGGACACTTCCTAATATGGAAATTGGGGCATAGTGCTAGGAGAAAAGGAGAAGGTGTGGAAAAAAAAGAAACAGTTGACATTTAGAAGGGAAAAAAAAGGAAAGGAAAGGACCAAGACATCAATGGTCTTTGTGAAAAGATAAACTTTCTTATTTCTATAGCTCTAAATTTCAATCCCATATTATTTGTTCACAAGTTATTATTAAAACTTTAACTGTTTATAAATAGTTGTTAAATAAATGAGCAACACTATATAACGCTCCCCTCCTCTGCGTATAACAATATAACGCTCCCCTCCTCTGCGTATAACACTACCAGGAGGTGAAAAAAAGAGAGAATTATAAAAGAACAGACTTCCATCATTTCAGAATGGTAGCAATAATATTTCAAGTTATATTTATCCCCAAAATAAATTTGGAAGAAATCATGTCAAAATAAGCACAGTCTCAAAACAGCTGGTATAAAAACATAAGTTGGACCAAGGGACTTACAGACATTGCTACTATTTAGTCATTGAGAAACACCTACTTTTTTCAAGGAGAGTACAACCCCCTTCCCCAAACAAGTGTAATATTTTCAATATTGAATCAGTAGTTGTTATATTTTGATGCAAGTTACCATTTATAGGAAGGGTATACAAGGCATGATGACAAGGTAGTTACATTTTTATATTACGTTCAAGTCTGATACAACAATCAAGAGTTTATTGTATTATTAGTTGACTGTTACATCTCCTCATCTAAAACACTCATTTTATTAAATAATCTGAATGAGATAAAGAGAATTTATATTTATACACATTTAGTTCAGAATAAGAATGGTTGCAGGAATTGGGTTTGTCTAGTCTAGAGTCAGAAACGACTAGCACAGATGTGCGAGGGGAACCTTTACCTTTACCTTAGTCTAGTGAAAAGAAGGACTAGGGGTGAGATAGTGTTTCAATATTTGAAGGGCTGCCATAAAGAAGCGAGGGTCAACCTATTTTCCAAAGCAACGCAAGGCAAGACAAGAAACAAAGGATGGAACCTAATCAAGGAGAGAAGCAACTAGAACTAAGGAGAAATTTCCTAACACAAAACAATTAACCAGTGGAATGGCTTTTAAAGAGAGACTGGATATCCACTTGTCCGGAATGGTATAGGGTCTCCTCCCAGAGCAGGAGGTGGATTAGAAGACCTCCAAGATCCCTTCCACTTCTATTATTCTGTTCTCAAAAAATATATTTGAATACTATACAAAATTCAGTTAGAATTGGTAAGAAACAGCTGTTCACTTTTAATGGCATGATGGACTAGCTCTATCGATTATAGTTGCATGTAACAATAAATTAGTTTCCCCCCCCAATCATTGCAATAATTTGGGGGGGGGGGAGGTACTTTCCATCATGTGCATAGCAGGTTTATTATGAAATAGTAACGTTATACTTATTACTTGAATAACCCTACAATATCAAGATGATTTAACTTAATCTTGAGGGCAAAAGAATGGGACAACAGAGAATGTGGTGGCTGGATGGAGTCACTGAAGCAGTCGGTGCGAGCTTAAATGGACTCCGGGGAATGGTAGAGGACAGGAAGGCCTGGAGGAACGTTGTCCATGGAGTTGCGATGGGTCGGACACGATTTCACAACTAACAACAACAATCAAGATGAGTCGCCAAGCTTTCAGTTACCAATCCAGTTCAGACATTCTTCAGGTGGTGTCAACTAGAAGAAATTCATTCCAAGACATACCGTAGGTTATTGAATGCTCTTGGCCCTTCAATAACTGTCTGGCTGAGCTCAATCCATTTCTAGCTGTATTCTGTTTAATAAAGGCTTCCCAGAGGAGACCATCATGGATACACTATTCACAACTATCAAGCTAAATGAAAGCCACCAACAGAAGCATCCTGGAAACTTGATAAGCCTCCTGGTTTTGCTGACAAATCAGGGCTATATAAGTAAGTGGATTATCAAGCACCAGGCAGACAACATTCCATCAGTGGTACATCCAGACAGATTAATCCTTAGTTACACAGACTAGTTATAGAATCCACATGCAAACATTCTTTAGGCTCCAATCAAGATGCCATTTTCAAATCATATACTGCATGTTATTCGCTGTTAATCGTATTGATTAATCAAGCCAAAAAACAAACATATAATATCACTAAACTTCACTAAAAAAGCAAAATTATCTGGAATCACATGCATTTACTACTCAAATAATCCACCCACAGCTTCAAAATAAAAGATTAGCTGAACTTTCTTGAAAGGCATAATAACCCTGATATAGGGTCATATGGAAAGTATTTATGGATAATTATAAATTGTTTTACCAAAACAAGCCCTACACTAGTCAATCTCTAAAAACAACATGAATCAATACTGTAGTTTTCCTCAGCCAACTAACATGTGAAATCATACACCTGTTAGCTTAACATCAAAAAACAAATAAGTTAGACACATGAAAAAGTCTTGCTTAAGGGAATCAGCATGGAATCTGCAAAACTAAATCTTGCCTCACTGATTTCTAAAAATTTTTAAGAATGCATATGATTTTGCAGACAAACCTGTCAACATTGTGCACTTGGAATTTCAGAGACTCTTTGCAAAAGTTCCTCATCAAAGGCTGTTAAATAAACTTGGCACTCTGGATGTAAGATGATTTGTTATTTTATAAATTTCTAAATGGATAAAACAAAGCCAAGGGGCAGGAAGAAACAGGCATTTTTTTCAAATGAGGGAATTAAGAGGGAATTTTTCAAGAATCTACATTGAGCAAATGCTTTTTAGCTAGTAGATAATTCTGACTGATGAGAAAGGAATGAGTTAGTTAATATATATGATATTAAATTATTCAGGATTATTCAGGTTAATTATTATTAACCAAAACAATAATCAGAAGCTCCAGAAGGATTTCTTTAGACTCAGAAAATGATCAATCAAACAACAAACATTATTCAATTTATCTGTGCAGTATGGTACACATAGGGGCAAAATCCAAATTCATGTTTCCTGTTCTAAAAACAGGAAAAAGATCTTGATGTAGTGTTGGATATCTCAATGAAGATGCTGATCAATTTGCAGCAGGGTAAAAAGGCAAATATGGAAGAGTTCATCAGGAAAGGAACTGAAAACAAACCTATCAATAATATAGTGCAAATATACAGAATGGTGGAATAGCTTAAAAACATTATAACAAAGTGGAAAAATGCAGAAGGGGGCAATGAAAATCATCAAGGAACTCAAGCAACTTCCTTACATGAAAAATCTAGATTGTCTGGAACTTCAGTTTAGAGAGAAGATAACTGAGGGCAGACATGATTAGTTTGTTTATTAGATTTGCGGGCCATTCATCTCCTCTAGAGACATAGTTGAATTATATAAAATCATACATGTTATGGAGAACGTGGGAGGATGGACTTTTTCTTCCTCTTTTAAAACACTTAGAAGCAGGGGTTATCCAATGTAATTGAAAGGAAGATATTTTGAACAGAAAAATTACTTTCCACAGTGCATAATTAACCTGTGTTTATAACCATTCATCAGATGACTTTAAAAATAGTTTGGATAAATTCAAGGAGGACAGGCCCACTGAGAGCTATTAGCCTTGAAGATTTAATGGGGCCACAGGGCTGGGGCAGCGTGGATCTAAATATTACTTTGCAGAAGAGAGAGATGTCTGTTATTGTTTAGTACCTCAGAGGCTAGTAAGCTTCTGTGAGAAATGCTGGATGAATATTGTCTTTTACAGCCTATTACAGTAATTATTTTATTAAACTGTTATTAAAAATATCAAATATACAAAACAACCTAAAGTAACTCTTATGGAACTGTATCACATCTAAAAAGATATTGCACTGCTTTATTATACCTTTATCTTCAGGTTGCTATTATTTCAATGGAAATGAAATGATTAGTAATTGTGGATATTCATTCAAAAAACCCTATTTAAGCTTAATCTCTTTCCAACCACAATCTCCATATAATTTAAAAGCTACGCTGATTTTCTCCAGATAAACTTCATAGCACAATACTAAAATAACTGATGCATATTTGAAAAATGAAATTCATACTAAGTAGTTATGCAAAAAGTAAATTGTACCTAAAAATAATTCAGCAAATCACACTTGCATGTATTTATAAAACTATTCCCCTTTATTCCTGCCCCAGTATGTCATTTTAGAGCTAGGTAGTCAGTACTTAGTTAGTAAAAATATTCAGATGAATAAAATATTAATCAATCTCTGCTTTAAAAGGAGCAATACAGGTTTTTGCACTGAATCCAGTTTTGGGTACTAAGAACAATCTGCTACATCTTTTGCCAACAAGAAATCAAATGCCAAGAGGTTTGTCCCATTTGTGCTAAGGTCCTGTTCAAAAAATTTACACAATCCACTAGTAACTTAGAAAGGTAGCAATTCCACCTTTTTAAAAAATTCAGTAAATTGTTGAAAGACAGCCCCTCCCCTGCCTGTTTATCTAAGATGGCTATATAGATACAGATTAACAGAGTTGGAAGGGATCTTGTAGGTCATCTAGTCCAACCCCCCACCCAACCAGGAGACCCTATACCATTTCTGACAAATGGCAGTCCAATCTCTTCTTGAAAGTCTATACAAAACACAGACAGGTATTCTTGCATTCTCTTCTTGCATTTTCTGCCCTCTTGGGGTAATGCATTAGGGTCAAAAGAAGTCATTATGGCACGTGTGGGGAAAAGCGATGAAGAACTGATAGGATAATGTTACTGAGGAGTTCCTGCAGTTACATCTATCCTTGGCAGACAATTACTGCTAAGAATCAGGCAGAGGGAAGAAAAAGACTCTGAGAAGAGAAATCCAGAGCATTCTACTGTGTAGCAAAATAAACAATTCAGCAATATTTCACTTGGCCTCTAGTGATTTCGATGGAAAGGCCCCCAATTACACTTTTTTTTTTGAGGGTTTCACTACTGTATTTTCACAAAGCAGGTTTTTCCAAGGTTACCAGGGGCTATTGAAGCTGCGTCTCTAGCAACAGTTCAGCGGGGGCAGCGCTAACTGCAGCCTTCCCCAACTTGATGCCCTCCTGTGAAACTGGACGACAGTTTCCACACATCCCTGTCATCCTGCAGACAGCTTAATGGAAAACTGCAGTGCAATAAAAACGGGAAGGCACCAGGTCGGGAAAAGCTTGTATTAGCCGGAGACGGTTTTCCTGGCGACGGAGGTTCTGTAAATTAGGCCAGGGAAGCTTCCACCCCCCCGCCTCCCTCCGGCCAAGCGGGCAGCTTACGATATCGACCCCCCGCTCCCGCCTAAGCATCTCCCCGCCGCTTAACGTCTTGCTTTTGGCCCCAATCGCCTCGCAAAGCCGTCCGGGGGCTTCGGACAAACATCCTTCCCCGGGTGATAAACTCCGACTCGTTACGCCTTATCGCCGCTCGTCAGCTTAAAGCCCCTGGCAGACCACCGCGGTTAAAGCAGCCAGGCTTCCACTCCCGGAACTCTCCAAGCAAAGAAAAAGCGCCGCGTTGAGATGCCAAGCCCGGCCTTGCCTCGCCTCCCCCTCCCCGCCACCCCGCGCACCTCACAGTAAGGCAGCCCTCACCTCCTCCGGGATGGCCGAGTCGCCTCCGGCGCTGCCGCTACCCCCGGCGTAGGAGGGCCCGAGCGGAGGCGGCTCGGGTTCCATGTCCCCGTTGAAAAGCGATGCCCCCTCAGCGCTGCCGCTGCTGCTCAGCGCCGCCATCTTGGATCGAAGCGCTGAGGGAGAGGAGGAGGAGGAGGGGGCCAAGAGGGGGGACGGGGAGAAGGAGGAGGGAGAAGGGGAGGCCCGGCCGTGTCGCTCCTCTC
>JANHJO010002311.1:36492-47749 GCA_032468235.1 Pseudoxyrhopus heterurus | reverse complement strand
CACGGCATAGCTCATAGCTTCACTGAGCTACGCAAGCCCCTTCACCACGACAAGGCAGTGATCCTTGAAGGGGGCATGTACTGTATGTATTATTAACATTTTGCAGAGCTTACATGCTACTCAAGATGCAAATGTCGATGAGTGGCATACGTTCCAGGGGCCATATATTAAGTAAAACAATGCAATAAAAACCATGCATAAGAATAATATCCAAATATTATTTGGAGGTTATACAGAACCTCCAAATTACTGAATTCTGTTAAGTAAAAACAACAACCGCTTCCTCAGAAACAAACACACAGTATTTCCAACAGACCTGGTGGAATAACCATTGAGAGCATTTGGCCCTGTGTGGTATCCCAGAATGGAATTACCTAAGGTTCAGTCTCTTCATCATCACAACCACTACCTTGATCAGCAACCTCCCCACATCCCCATTTCCCCCCCTTTCTCTTCTCCCTTGCTTTGGCATTTCCTTTCTTCTGTTCTTGCTTAGTAGAGACATCTTGATTGCTTGCTACTTTTCCATTCCTTGCTTGGCAGATAGGAGAGTGGAGCATGCAGAAATATATAGAGGCCTAAAGGTGATACATTGTCTGAGCCTTCCATAACTCTGGAAGACACCACTCCTTATTCTGTACCTTTAAATATTTTAATAAATAAAACAATATGATAAAACACACATTGCAACCTAATGATTGAGTCTTTTGTACTCTATGTCAACCAACACTGGACAAAACTATCCCAATCACAACTTTGCATTGTGATGATATGACATACATTCTGTTACTTTCCCTCTCTTGCCGATGCATAGAAATGGATGGAAACTTGCAGGCAAGTGATGATGTAGGTTTAATTATAAATGTGTGGAAAGGTAGATGTTGTGGCTGGGGAACTGTTACCAATCTTTAGGTGGTGCAAGAGACCCTGGGGCAGTAACTCATATATTATTGCTCTTGTACTCATATGAACCACTTCAGCATGCTAAATATGAGGTTGCCTGTGAAGACTTAAAGCTGCAATTTGTACAAAATATAATAACATGAATATTGACAGGTGAAAGCCATTATAGGCTACATAACACTCATGTTACAAATGTAAGAGCTGATCTTAATGCCCTATATGCCTTAGGATATTTAAAGGCTGTCTTTTCCAGGGAGAACCTACCATCCTTAATCTAAGTTTAGGATACTTTATTTTGTCAAGTGAGATGCATGGAGGCTCAGGAATCTCCCTAAGCTCTTTCATAGGCATTTGGAATCTAATAACTTGTATGGTTGTACAATACCATAGTTGCTTTTCTATTATATTGTGTAATACTTTATTATGTTGCTTAACTGTTTCATTGTATTGATTTTGAGTAAACTGCAACATGTTGGCTGAAATAAGCATCTTACAAGATAAATAAACAAGTAACATTTGGCTCTATTCAGATACATATTCCTATCAAAAAGCAGGCTAACCGACCAGCACTGTAAGGATAGCTTGAAAGATACACATTTCTAGAAATATCCTTGTATATATGGATTTTCTGTACCAGACCTATTTTTTTGCATTGGTATATCTCATTAATGTACTCTATCATAACCATGCTTTTTATTATTTAAAGGAATATTTAGGAATCTTTTAGGAAGAGCTCTATGTTTAGTTCAGGGGTGTCAAACTCAAGGCCCTGGGGCCGGATCCAGCCCACAGGATATTTAGATCTGGCCCGTGGGACCGCCCTGGAAACAGTGAAGGACCAGCCCACAGGGCCTCTGCCAACAAAAACAGAGCTCGGGAGGGCTGCGTGCGGCCCTCCCAAGCTCCGTTTTCGCTGGCAGAGGGTTACAAGAGGTAGTCACAGCCGAAAATGGAGCTCAGAAGCCTGTTTTTTGCTGGCAGAGCACTCGAGCCACCACAGGCCCTCCCGACACGAGTGACATCAAGCTGGCCACTCCCACCCCAGTCCCCCAAGGTCAAATACAAACCTAATGCGCTCCACAATGAAATCAAGTTTCACCCCTGGTTTAGTATATGCATTTTCGTACCATATTGTGGTTTGTTTGGTTGTGAATGAATGAAACCAATTGTAGCTTAGACAGACCATGTCAAAGGCTGGGTAAACACACTGCATAGTGTTTTGCATGAATATAAATCAGAAAGGGGAAATTTATGACTTTCCAGATAATAGCAGACTGCAACTCCCATAATCTTTTAGTTTTGGACATAATGAGGAAGAATTCAGCAGAGCTTGTATTCCCCAATGCATATCCCAGAATCCCATGATTTTAAAAAAACCTGCATGGTTTTTTCTTTCCTAGTCAACACCTACCTTCCCTCCTGACCAGAGAAAAAGTGGGTTGGAAAGAATGTTTGAAAAATGCTGAATATCAGATCTGTCTTCTTTTAGCATTTTAAGAAATTTGGGAGTTCTCTGACTCATAAGAGTTGGCATATTCTTTTATGACTCTTTCTTGGTTATTATGTATGTTAATACAACCCTCGGGAAAAACATAGCAATAAAAGATGTATATGTGATGTCAAATTATATTCCAACAATATGGAAGTTAATATTTAATGATGAACTGTGGCTCTGTCAACCCTGAGGTTAAGAAAACAAAATTATCCTGCATTGGTGGAATGAAATCTGCACTCCAGATGTTAAACAAAGAGCTCAAAAAATTCACCTCAAATTTGTCTTTAGATAGTAATATCTTTAGAAAATGAAGTAATACGGTTAATGTGGTCTAGATTTAATACTATTAAAGAGCTGAACTAATTTAAAATTACACAGATCTTGTTTTGAAGTTTTAGTTTATTTTAATCATAAATGATGCATCACTTTTTCTAACTGTATCACAATTGTTGCACTATTTTTTTAAACTTTACTGCATTTGACTAACGAATGTTTTTTTATGACATCTACCCATGATGCAAATACTAGCTTTATATGGGTAAGCCAACTGTATGGAATGCTCCCATTGACAACTTACCCTCCCTACTGATCAGAGAAAAAAAATACGTTGGAAACAATGAAATGATTGGACTCACCTCTGTAGTTTTGGTATTTATGTTGATAAGACAGATTAATTACAGTGACATCATAGGGCAAAGATTCCAGTTCTCAAATGGGAAGAGCCCTCTATTGGATGGAAAAAATCCCCTTCAAACTAAAGTACTAAATAAAGTCACCACCTGTTCCAAAATGTTTTATTAAATATATTCGTGGTTTAATAGTGCTCCTACTTCTTCAGAGCTCTCTTTCCTTCTCCTTTCTTGGGGGGTCCTTTTCCACGCAGCCTCCTCAACCGTTTCATCTCATCTTTAAAATCTTCATGTTCATCCCTAAATCAAAAGGGCAAATGCAAGGAATGAGTCAAAGTTCATCTTTGCTTTATTTAGTGTCAAATTACAATGACGTCTGGTTTCAACCAATAGGCGAGCTGAGATGAAGCAACATACACTATTTAACATTCTTAAATGTTAAATACCAAAAAAGCTAATACAATCCTTGGTTGTATAGACCCAGGCATATAATCAAAATCATGTTAAGCATTTGTGCTTTATAAAACCTTAGTAAGATCACACCTGGAACATTGCATCCAGTTTTGGTCACTACTTTACAAAAAAGATGTTGAGACTTTGGAAAAAGTGCAGAGAAGAGCTACTAAGATGATTAAAGGCCTAGAGAAAAAAGAAGGACTGGGATGACATGATAGCAGCACCCCAGTATTTGAGAGGCTGCCACAAAGAAGAGGGGGTCAACTTATTTTCCAAAGCACCAGAGGGCAGGACAAGAAACAATGGATGGAAACTAATCAAGGAGAGATACAACCTGGAATTAAGGAGAAACTTCCTAACAGTGGGAACAATTAACCAGTGGAACAGCTTGCCTTCAGAAGCTGTGGGTGCTTGATCACTGGAGGTTTTTAAGAAGAGACTGGACAGTCACTTGTCTGAAATGGTATAGTCTCCTGCTTGAGTAGGAGGTTGGACTAGAAGACCACCAAAGTCCCTACCAGCTCTATTCTGAATCTGAGAATTCTTCCATGGGATATCTATGCTAATTTATATGTGTTTCTCTCACTGTGTCTGTCTGTGATATTCACAAATGACAGGTCTCATGTATTGTGATCCTTGTCATAATAAGCCCTATAGGGCACAAGGTGATTTTGAAATTTAACATTCTTTGAATCATTGTAATTTGTAAGACATCTTGGCTTAACATGATATGTAAACCTAGCCCATAGATAAGATTTCCTCTACAGGTAGTCCTTGACTTACAACAGTTCAGTTAGTGACCATTCAAAGTTACAATAGCACTGAAAAAAGGACTCTGGTCCTTACCTATGAAACAGGAAACCATAATGCTTCATGGCCTCCTTTATGTATCTACAGAGAAGCTTTTGAAAAGGAAAACCATCCTCGAACTATTAGTAGTCAGACATAATTAACAATATTTTCTTTTTTAAATGGAACATCAATTAGTAACTAGTAAAGGATTTAAAGCCCAGGAAAATGATATGAACATGAAACAGAAGACCACTCTTAGTGACTATTTCCTAAATTATTCATACTCTCATTTAGGAAGTGTATGCCAAGAGTTGACTTAAGTGGGCAGATGTAATGAAAAAAAAAATCTCAGAGTACGAATCTTTTCATTAAAGCATAATTATTCTTACCAGCAGAAAAGTACTGATTGTACCCTATAATTTTCAGTCACAAGATTCTGAAAAGCTTCCTTTTCTTCTTGAAAAAGATTTATAAGATTCTATAGCATGTGTTCCCTTCAATATTAATTGCTAAATTTCTGTGCCCTAATTTTAAATCAAATGTTGATTTTCTACCACCCAATCCACAGCCCTTTAGCTACAGATGTGTCAGATTATAACACATGCATGCGCACACACTTTTTGCACTGTTCTGTACATGCACATATATCTCTCTGCAGAACTTATAGCATATCATATTTATTTGACTTTAACTCAGGAATAGAAGGGGCAAAATAATTTTAAGGTGTGCATAACCATGCCAACGGAATACACACAAAATTGACAACATGAATCCATGGTCTTTATCAGTGGCCTCCAATTTTTTGGGCACCATGGACCAGTTCCATAGAGAGAGGTTTTTCCACAGACCTAGAGGGGGTGTGGTTTTGTGTGCTGCCTAAATCCAGTGGATGGGGATTCACTTGTTTGCCTGGCCCAGTTTCTGAATGCCACAGACCAGTGCTGGTCCAAGGAGCAGGGGTTGGGGACCCCTGGCCTATATGGATACAGGGCCCAAAATTAAGCACATGAGAAAAGTAGATTGAATTTGGAAACAACAAATCAAAAGAATCACAAACAAAATATTCATTTGGCATCAACTTGCTTAACGTTAAACCCCAGGTTACAAAAGGCTGAGGGAGGGGCTATATAAAATATATGCTATGTGAGGTAATAATTTTGGTCAACCATTCTTCTAATATCCGTGTTTCCCTGAAATTAAGACCTGGTTCTTTTGGGCTCCAAAATAAGCACTAGGAATTATTTTCGGGCGAAGTCTTATTTGTTTTGAGTGCCGCTACCATGAGGCGGGGTAGTAGTGGAGCTGCCCTATATGCTCTGCACTGGCTTACCATGTTCGGTGAGGGGGGTTGTAGCTGCCCCATCCACACACTGGCTTACCTCAGGGCCCCCGCAGCCAGGCCATCCATGCCCCGACACCTGCTGCGCCTCGTGGCCGCAACACTGGTGCATTGCTCAGCCTCCTCCTCCGTTGTGGCAATAAGCAAGTGTAAGAAGTGGGCCAGTGGCCACACAGGATCTTGCTGGATGGGGCTGTTGGAACCACCACGAGGCGAGGCAGTTATTGGGGCGTGGATGGCCCGATTGCAAGGGCCCGGAGGTAAGCCGGTGTGTGGATGGGGCAGCTCCAACCCATCTCACCTCACCTAGTCTCAGCGGCACCACAAGCAACCAGATGGAATGGGCGGCCGGCCAGCTGCACAGGCCCTTAAGTAGGGATTATTTGGGAGGAGTAGGGCTTATATTGGGTGCATGTGCAGAAAACATGATAGGTCTTATTTTAGGGATAGGTCTTATTTTTGGGGAAACACGGTAGTATAGGAACCATCTGCTGCAATTAATACTGCTGTCTATACTAATTGATTTGGGGCTGGATAATGTTTTTTGTTATTACTGCATGTCAGCAGTAGGAATTGGTGAGCTATGGTACGATCCCTCAAAATGGGGAAGGGGAGTCATGAGCAAATAGTACTGGCAATAGCATTTAGACTTATATACCACTCAATTGTGCTTTACAACCCTCTCTAAGTAGTTTACAGAGACAGAATATTGCCCCCAACAATTTGGGTCCTCATTTTACTGACCTCGGAAGGATGGAAGCCATTTTTTTAGATGTGCTCAACTGGATCTATGGTCTACATCAGCAGCCCCCCAACATTTTGGGCACCATGGTCTATATCAGCAGCCCCCAACTTTTTGTACCCCAACTTTTTGTACCATGTACGGGTTCCATGGAGAGAGGTTTTTCTGCATGTTTTTAAAATGCTTACGGTACAATTAGATCTGTTGGGGCCATATATATAATTCTAGATGACTTAAAATAAGACCAGCAAGAAGTCTTTTCACATGTTTTGTTTAACTGCAGGGAGCATTCTGCTTAAACTAACAAAATGAACAAAACCTTTTAATAAAGCCAAGTCTGATTAAAGAGCCATGCACTGAATTAGGATATAATTCTGATTCATATTTCCCAGTTGCATTATTTATCCATTAGCAAGATAATATCATTTCCTCAAGGCCGTAGAGCTGTTAATATTGTTAACTGTTCACAAAGTACCACACAGACCTTGATTCTCTTCCACCTCCATAAAATGCTTACTGCCTGCAGCCAAACACATTTCTGAGTGAGAGCCCTTGCAGGCTTTTCTGAACAAGAGATCAGTTAATAAAGAAGCTTGCAAAATTCAAGCATATACGGTAATTTATATTATTTTGTGCCAAAGGGTAACCCCTTTGCTTTGCCATTATCTCCCCAACAGTGAAGAGCACATCTAGATTGCCATTATACAGGTTTTAAAAATAGCAGCATTCAGGATGTTTTAAATGTAAAAAAATAACTTAATGTACTGTTGGAAGTTTTTAGTTTAACATGAAGCCAATTTCTTGCCATATGAATAAAACATAGCAAGCCTTGGATCCATGCACTTCCTACTTTTGTGCATGTCAGAAGAAGGAAATTAGAAGCATCTTCTGGTTTGTAACCCTTTATAAAATAATTTGAGGATTTACTTTTGAAACTTTAGTTAGGAAACAAACTAGGATCTTAAATCCTAGAAAGGAGTGAGCATGCAAGCCTGAATAAACCATTTTTTATAAATACAAAAAAGACTTGGGTCTTTCTCATGCATAAGCCGTAGTTTGCTTAACTTGAGTTAAATAAATTACTGGGTTTATTTATTATTCTAAGGTAAGGATCTCAAAACCTTACAAGATATCCTGAGATCCACAGTTTTATGAGATTTTGGCTGACAGAATGTATAAAAAATAAATAAAGCACTTTATGTCTTACATTTATTTTGTAGGATGTGAGCATGAGCATTTACATGTATATCAAAACATACAAGATCGGAGGTATAACATTGTTATCAATGTGTCATCCCTTTGTACATATGGGTAACATCACCCCATGTACAAAAGGGTAGGATTTAAGATTTGGAACAGCTGAATAATCACACATCCAAATCCACAGCTTAGAATCCACAGTGCTTCAGTTCACACAACACATTAAACCAAAGCCAAACAGACTACACAACTATTACCAAAGTTGCAGTTGGAAAGGTAAAATAATTCCTGAAATGAAGAACAGTCACAACAGCAAAGCTGAAGAAAATCAAGAAGGAAGACATGATAGAGGTATGTATATAAAATTTTGCATGATACAGATACTGCTAGAATATTATGAAGTTAAACAAATAGAGACTTAGGACAGAGAAAATCATCTCCTTTCAGTCAGTGTTTCTATTTATTTATTTATTTATTAAATTTTTATGAAGCCCATATTCCTTACAGGGTGACTCTGGGTGGCTTACAAATTATCGAAACAGGAGAAAAATAAAAGATTAAAACAACACAAAGTTAAAATTTCTATGGAGAGTCTCAACCATCCAGGTCATGGTTGTCCTAAAGGTGCTTTTTCAAAAAGCAACTGGACTTTATTGTGAACTTCCTGGACTTTCAGGAAGGCCTGAAAGGGGAAAAAAACCAAAAAACTCCAGTTGGCTTTTGAAAAAGCACCTCTGGGACAAAGTTAAAACATTATTAAGCACTAACTAAAACCAAGCTAAGAGAACTAAGAGCCAGACAGGATGGGGTTGAGTTCTTCTTACCCTGTCAGTCACCTCCAGAGGTAAGCACCCTCTTCAGCGGCCCAGGCCAAGTGCCAAAGCCAGATTTTGATCCTCTTCCAGAAGGACAAAAGGAGGGCGCAGTCTCATCTCTGGTGGAAGAATATTCCACAGGGATGGAGCCACAGCAGAAAAGGCTCTTCTCCTTGATCTGCTTCAATACCATAGCAGACAGGATTGGTAGCAGGCCTCTTCTGCTGGTATAAGTGGGGTGGGCTTGTCCCATCAGGGAGAGACAGCTCCTCAGATACCCTGGACCCATGCCATGTAGTGCTTTAAAAGTAATGATTAAGACTTTGAACTGAATCCGGAAGTGAACTGGCAACCAATGCAACTTGCCACAGTAATGGTGTTATACAGTATATGCTGCTCTAGGAGTTCCCAGGGCTGTGCGCACTGCTGCATTCTGCACCAGCTGAAGCCTTCAAGGATAACCCCATGTAGAGCACATTGCAGTAATCCAGCCATGAGATGACTAGGGTACGAGTGACCATGCACAGGGACTCGAGATCCAGCTAAGGGCGCAACTGGTGCGCAACATGCAGTTATGCAAAGGCTCTCCTAGCCATGAGTACCACCTGCCCTTTGAGTAGGAGTCATAAGTCCAGGAGGATGCCCCCAATTGCACACTGGATCTGTCTGGAGTAGTGCAACCCCATCCAGTTAATGATAATAAACCACCAGGGGTCCCTTGCACCCACAGCCACTCCGTCTTGCTTGGGTTCAGCTGAGAAAGGGCAGTCACAGGATGGAGGTGTACAGCTATATATCATCAGTATATTGAGGATGACTTGATTCATCCCATATGATCTCACCCAGCAGTTTCGTGTAGATGTTAAAAAGAGAAAGTGGAGAAATGCCGAGCCCTGTGGTGCCTCACAAAGGAGTGGGCAAGGGCAGGACCTCTAGCTTCTTATTAACACTAATTGGGACCGGCCTTGGAGAAAGGAGATGAAGCAGTGCAACATTCTGCTGCCCGTCCCCATCCCCAAAGAATGCCATGGTCGATGGTATCGAAAGCCGCTACAAGGTCAAGGAGAGCCAGGATGGATGCATACCTCCATCCTGCTCTCACCAGACATCATCCACAAGTGCAACCAATGCCAATCCCGTCCCATAACCCAGCCTGAAACCCGACTGAAAAGAGTCCAGCATCCTAGCAACTCCCTGGCTTACTCCCTGCAGTTTTCTTGGCGAGTTTTCTTTCAGAAGTGGCTTGCCCTTGCCTGCTTCCTAGGGCTGAGAGAGAGTGAGTGTCATCCAGTGGGCTCTGTGCTTAAGATGGGACTAGAACTCATGGTCTCCTAATTTCTAGCCTGGTGCGTTAACTCTACACCAAACTGGCTCTTATATACCATTTAGCACATATTTAACCTATGGACTTCGCAGTAAGCACTATTTACTAGTGCTATTAGCAAATAAATAGAGAATAAGATCATCAACAATTGTATCATAATCACATATATTTCCAGCATTTCAGATATTCAGATTTCCAATATTTCGGATTTCTCCATTCAACTTGGTATTTAACAACATAACTGGGTGCTACACCAAAAATTCTTGGACAGCACTTAGAAAATCAATACATTGACAAAATGTCTATCTATCTATTGAAAACCAACTTGGCAAAGGAAAAATTCCAGCCAAACTGTCTGGTGGTGGTTTACACATGTGGGTACATGCAGAGTTAAAACTGCTTTTCAATTCTACCCACTAAAATGTTCTGAAATATCACACATTTTACATTTTTTTTTCATGCAACTTCACAACATTTCAGGCGACAATGTCAAAAGTTGTTAGTTGTGGAGAATTCATGAGATTTCATCCCTGATTTTTAAATAGTGTTTTAAAATTAAATTAATTAGGTGTGAGGCAGATGTCTTGGTGCCGTGCAGCACCATGATGGAACTTCCATGAAGTAAAGGAAGAAGTCACTCTTCAGGATTCATCATTTACTGTCACTGCGCCAGCCTGCCTCCATCCTTCCCCACATCCCCATATTTCTGAATTACCTGTAGAGGCCATAGGAACGAAGCCTCCACATGAGGCCACTGTAGATATTGTGAGGAGGATACCAGTCATAAACTTCCTTGCGCTTTGCCAAGGGTTGCTCACTTAACAGCTTGACGACTTTCATGGATGAAGTATCGGTTGGGCGAACAACTTCTCCAAATATACGCTTACTCAGGCGGGCCATCCGTAAGGCATAGTTGGAAAGAGGGCCTGACATCTCCAAGTACAAACTGGGCAAGTGGACATCTGCACTCCTCCTTTGACCAAAAGGAGAGAAGAAGGCAGCATTAAGACAGAACGTGGATTTAATGAAACTGATACAGTCCACCATCTGCTTCCTCTTTTTTTTTAAATATAAAAGCTAGAATCATACATCATGTTAAGCCATAATACAGCTTGCTGGGTTTTAGGTTTGCATATTTGTGTTCAACAAAATACAATGAAATGAGCCATGACTTAGTGTGAGATAATAACCCTAGGTGTAGTTCACATAAGCAGGTATCATGTCATGAGACATGACTCACTCAAAAAATCAATAGTGCTGGGAGTGATCAGCAGACAAAGGAGAAGGGTCCACCCTACTACCTGTTGGTTGGACAATTAAGTACATTTACAGGTTTATTTTTGCTCTTTTTATTATTATTTGTGCTATTATTATTCGTGCTATTCCAATACTATTTTGTACTTTTATAGCAATAGCACAAGATTTATATAGCACTCCACAGTGCTTTATAGCACTCTCTGAGCAGTTTACAAATGGCAGCATATTGTCCCCAATAATCTGGCTTCTCACTTTACCGACCTCGGAAGGATGGAAGGCTAAGTCAACTTTGAACCCATCAGGAT